>CAUYQV010012261.1:0-13013 GCA_963574575.1 Galagoides demidoff
TTTTTCATTTGTATTATAGTTTAAAAAAATATCTGTTGATCTTCTAATACAACCAAACAATATTCAAATATGAATAATGAGCTTTTTTTTTTTTTTTTTTTTTTTTGCAGTTTTTGGCTGGGGCCGGGTTTGAACCTGCCACTTCCACCATATGGGGCCAGCACCCTACTCCTTTGAGCCACAGGCGCCTCCCCATGAGCTTTATTTTTAAATCAGAATTAATGGGTGATTTGGGCGCCAGCCCCATATGCTGAGGGAGGCAGGTTCAAACACAGCTCTGGCCAAATCACAACAACAACAACAACAACAACAACAACAAAGAGCTGGGTGTTATGGCAGGCACCTGGAGTCCTAGCTACTAGGGAGGCTAAACCAAGAGAATGCCCTAAGCCCAGGAGTTGGAGCTTGCTATGAGCTGTGATGCCACACACTCTACTGAGGGTGATAAAGTGACAGTCTGTCTCAAAAAAAAAAAAAAAAACCACAGGTGAATTGACGTATACAAATGTTTCAATCCATTGTAACTGCTATTCTTACTGATAATTAAATTGTTCCTCTTCAAATGGGTCTTATGTCCTTTTGAGAAGCACACAGCAGTTCTTGAAAGCTTTTTTCCTTCTGAAAATAACAAGGTGTTCTGAGCTGATCTTGTATATTTTTCCACCCTAGTTCTGATATTAGTTATTTTACAAGGAGTCCAGGTTTTTTTTTTTTTTTAATGAAAAATGATACTTATAAAGACCACAACTTGGACACCAGCGATGTTCATTGCTATTGGGTGGCCATTGTTTTTGGATCTTTTCAGTGTTCAAAACTAGAAAATAAAAGTTTTTTTAAAAAGATGAAACATACAATTATAAGAGGAACTTTACCTAACAAATGCAATCAGTGTAACTTCATTCTTTATACCCTCAATGAATCACAAACAATAAAAAAAAAAATTTAAGGGCGGCACCTGTGGCTCAGAGGAGTAGGGCGCTAGCCCCATATACCGAAGGTGGTGGGTTCAAACCCAGTCCCGGCCCAAAAAACTGCAAAAAAAAAAAAAAAATTAAAAAGCTGAAACAACATAATCTTATAATGATACTTTCATTTCACATTCAGAAATGTAAGACTTTTACTTAATCTCATCAATATTAACTCTGTATCTCCTTTTTTTTTCCAAGCACAAAAGTCTAATTCCCAGCAACAGCACAGTTATTTGCCTTTTTCTATATTGCACATCCAAGAGTGTCAGAATTATTACACTAACATTACCAAGATATTTTTACAGTTCTTTCTGTCCTTAGCACATAATCCCTCTAGGAATGTAAAGTTACTCTGTTTAATTGAAATCATATGGAACAGTTCCTCTCTGTGTGGTTAAGCCAAAAACTTATTACATAGTTTGTTTCATCTGTTTCATATTGCTTTTTTATTTTTAGGGATTGCTTTTTAAATTAAATTTTTTTAAAGAATTATGTAAAATAATAAATTGGGTGTTTCCAAATTCAATTCTACAGAACAAGATATATTCAGAAGTCCCACTTCTATCTTTTTCCCTTCACCTTATTTTCTTATTTCCTGCCACCCTCTCTATTGGCGACCCTTAAAAAATTTTTTTAACTTTAGGTTTATCCCTCGTTAATATAAACAAATACATATATTATATATGTATACATGTACATATATGAATATATACATTCATACCCCCATCTTAGAATAAATAGCATATTATAAATACTTTTCCCACCTTGCTTTTGCCCATAATATATGCTAGAAATGACTCCTTAGCAGTATGTAGAGCTGAAACTCATTCCTTTTTATAATCGCATAGTATTCATTTGTGTAGATATCTGACAGCTTTTCAGTTTCCTATTGATGATATGTGGGTGTTTCCAATCACTTGCTACAATGTGTTGTAACGAATAACCTTGCAGGCTGGGCTAGGCTCTTGTCTATAATCCTAGAACTCCCTGAAGCTGGATTGTTTGAGCTCAGGAGTTTGAGAACAGCCTGAGAAAGAAAGAGATCCCATCTTTACTAAAAATAGAAAAACTAGCCGGGCGTTGTGGTGGGCACCTAGAGTCGCAGCTACTCAGTGGCTGAGGCAAGAGAATCACTCAAGTCCACAAGTGTGAGATTGCTGTGAATGATGACTCCAGGGCAAGTGTGCAAATCTCCATCTCAAAATAATAATAGCAATAATAATAATGGCCTTGCATTAAGTGTCTTTGTTTATTTTTTGCCATTATATCATTGGGGTCGATTCCTAAAAATGGGATTAGTCACTCAAAGGGTAATTTTGTAAAAGTATATGCAATTTTGTTAGAAATTATGAAATCCTCCTTCATCGGTACCATTTTGCATCCCTGCCAGCAATGTTTGAGAGCAGGAGTGTGCATTTTTGTGAGATATAAATGTGTGCTAATTTTAGGGAGTAGACAAGTGCTCTCTTCTCAAATTGGGTTAATAATCCCCCTTGTCCTAGCCTACAATCCAGTTAGTTTAATACTTCCTGTTGGCAGTATCAGGGCATTGCCTACAATGCCAATAAATTGCTCCTTTTGGTTGTGTACACAGAGAGCAGTAGGAACTCATTATTTCAAGGGGCCAGAATTGGCCCACCTCAGACTTTCCCAGTGGGACAGGATGTGATAGTAGCTGCACAAGCTGCACACAACTTAGATGGCCAGACTCCGACGGGGCGGAAGCCTAGCAGGCATGCTCTTAGAAGGATCACAGTAGATAATGGGAACTACAGACAGACAAGGGCAATAAATCATCTGCTTTGAATGCCTGCATCTTTATATCACTCCCCTACTGGGAAACCTACTCAGGTTCTTTCCATCTGTGTTGTCAAAAGCAGGCTTGTCTGCTCTGTGTCCAGGTCCTGCAAACAAATCAGCCTCCAGTCTATTCTCCCCTGCTTGGCTCCTCTGCTACTGCCAAGCCGCGCCGCTACTTGCCATTCCTTACACTTACAAAGTCTTTTCCTGCCCGAGACTCTAAGTATAGCATTTCTTGTTCCAAGTAGGAACCTTCATGTTTAGCCAATCCACTCTTCACTTCCCCCAAAACCAGCGAACGCCAGACTACACCAGAACCCATTTTCTCCTCACCAACTGTTTTATGAACGGCTAGGCACTCAATGCCTGATGTCTTTCTACATCCACAAGAATCTCTAAAACAATTAGCATCATGTTCTGCATGTGGCATGGGATTAATACATGTCAGAAGGCTGATTACCTAGCACTTAATTTTATGGTCAAATGCCTATCAGTCTCAGAGTTAAATCTAAAACTGGAGAGTTGGATTCATCATACTGTCCAGAAAGAGCAGCTAATGAAGATTCTCATTTCTGCACTGGAAAGTAGACATACTTCTCCACAAGCTATTTAGATGGAGTAAAATAACAGGGCTACAAAAACTCCCTAAGCAGAGGGCCAACAGGAGAAAGAACAAATCTCACCCTGAACATAACAGATATACCAAATTAAGTACCTAGTTCAAAGGATGATGGCTTATTTAAAAAAGGAAATTCAAAACTGTATAACAAGTATCATGGCAAATTTATAAGGAAAATTTATAGACAGATATATGATTTACACATACACATTATTTATACAAATATACATAGATACAGATTCTAAGAGTGTTTCTAAGTGAATTTACAAATGTTTAATTTTTTTCTTTATATGTTTTGGCATCAGTACTACTTTATTATAAGCATGCATTACTTTTATGATAAGACAAAATCCTAAAATATATTTACCTGACACATATTCCAACATTTGTTTGTCAAATGTACTTTGGATACATAGATATAATGTAGAAATTTGAACTTAATCAGCATCTAACACACCCAAAGGAGGAAAGAGGGCTTTGTAAGTGAAAGAATCTAAAAACAACTCAAAAGCAATCACTGTTTTAATCTTGAGCCAATATTTGAAGAGGCATTATTTATAGCCATAATCTTCAAAGATCAAAGCGGCCTTCCCTTCTCCATTGTCAAAACAAAGAGAAGTCGTGAACTTGCTGAATCCACATTTTAAATGCACACAGAGAATGAACACATGATGTCTTACCTCAACTGTAATGGTATGTTGTTGACTAGAAGGAAGATAAAGGCAGAAAAAAGACAGAAATAGAGATACAATGTCAATCTTTAATCTCCTGCCTTAAAGCTAAGGAGAGGTATTACCACACTCCCATCCAAAAGCAACTAAATAATTCCAGTATTTCTACAAGAAAAAAGAGGGGGAGGCTTTGGGAGCAAATACATTTCAGAGTGGGCTTTTTTGAAGAATAAACTGACCTTCCCTCTGAAGCGGAGAAAATGGTAATGATGGGAGGCAGTAGAAATTATAGGGGTTTCAGTACTACAGTCGGTGTTTTTTAATGAGTTGCCTGGGGCAAATGTACGCAATGAGCCTCCACTGTTCATTCTGCTACTGCCCACATCTTTGCAAATTGGTTCTCATTTTTTCTCACTATCACAAGCTAGAAACAGTGGAAACCCTTTTCTATTTTTAATTTTTCAAAACCTACCTAGCCATATGTCATTTCTAAAGTCAACAACTTCTTGTTTGGGTTGCTGGCTCCTTTTGCAAAGACAGAAACAGCCCAGGAACCTCCCTGGTTTTCCCTTCTCCTTCCACTGTATTCCATTTTGTCTGTTCATCCAAATGAATATCCAGAAAATTGGATGGGTGAGTCCCAGGTAGGTTTCATTTTCATTTCATGAAAGGAGAAAATATTTTCTAAAATAGAACCTTACCTCCTCCCACCACTGTCCCAGTATATTTGGGCTGCATCTATTTCAGAAGACAATGAACAAGGTGATCTGGATCTTTTTAAGGTTCTAAGAAACTACTGCTTCTTCATCTCTTATTCCCTATCTGTTACTATACCAGTCAGCTATTGCTACAATAATTCTGTATAACAAACAAGCAAAAATACAACATAACCACATGCATTTGTTTCTTATTCACAATCTGTGGGTTGGCTATGGCTCTGCTGAGGTGACCTGAGATTAGCTGAGCTTTTCTCCCCTACCGTGGGTGGGCTTCAGATACACTTCACAGGTCCCCTTATCCTGAAACCAGCATCTCCCCAGAGTACGTTCTTGCAAATGGCACAAATGCAAGATACCAAGCACATTTAAAGCCTCTGCACTTGGCTGTATTAGTTTTCTAGGGCTGCCATAATAAGATATAACTGGGTGGCTTAAAACAACAGAAATTTATTTTCTCACAATAGTTCTAGAGTCCAGAAGTCTAAAGTCAAGTTGTCAGCAGGGCCGTGCTCCTCTGGAAGCTCTAGAGAAGAATCCTTTCTTTTTGCCTCTTCCTGGTGCCTGGTGTAATCCTTGCATTCTCTGCCTTATAACTGTATCATTCCAATCTCATGTACAAGTACACTGTGCTGGACCTCCCGGAGGCTGACAAGTTTTTCTTCCTCTTAAGTATCATTTGCCAAATTTTCTCTACACACTCTGATTTACCTGCCTGGCTGGAACACATTCTACCACTAGAATTTTATCTGCCCCCAAGTAGCTGCTTTACCTCCACTGGCATGCCTAGTGTCCAGGAACTTCTTCCCTAGCAATTCTGCTGGCCATGGAGTATCAAGCCCCTATCTATGGTTGTAACACAAGGGAGTTCCTAATTGCCAATCATCTTATCATATTCAGATAAGCTCAAAGATTATGTACGTATTATACGTACATATTTAAAGGCTCCAAAAAGTTTTGTAGTAAAGAACCATGTTAAACTGTTTCAGTTATCTACTGCTGCATAATAAACTACCCTAAAACTTAGTAGCTTAAAATAATGTTCTAGTCTATATTGTGATTTTATAGGTCAAGAATTCTGGCTGTATTTGTCCACATTTAGCTTTTGACTGGGCTGGGAAGTCCAAAATGGCATCACTCACATGGCTCCTCCAGTGCGCCTCCCCGTGGCCTCTACATGGCTAGCATGAGTTTCTCATAATATTGTGACCTCAGAGTATTCATACTTCTAATATGGCAGCTGACTTTCAAAGCTATTCCTCTTAAGGCCTAGTCTTGAAAATGTGACATCACTCTGTCACATTATATTCATCCACACAAGTCACCAAGGATATACAAGACTAGAGAGGTAGAGAGGTAGAGTCTTAATGTGAGGAGTAGCCTCCATAAGACAAGAGATATATCATTGGGAATCGTGTTTGACTGATTCAAACATGTTTGATCAAGTTTGGTTTAAGTCATATTTTTCAAAAATTATCAGAAACAGAATGCTTTTTGCTCATAAGACCTATCAATATCTTGAAAATCCCTTGTTCAACAGAACCAGTTTAAGAATCCCTAATATCATATAATCAGATTCTTACTGCATTATATGCCACTTTAGAATCCAGATCTCAAAAGTGATATGGAGAGGTAGCAAGAGTCAGGTGTCCTTAAGAATTTGGAGGGTAAGCTCAGTGCCTATGGCTCAAGCGGCTAAGGTGCCAGCCACATACACCAGAGCTGGTGCGTTGGACTCTAGCCTGGGCCTACCAAACAACAATGACAACTGTAACCAAAAAATGGCCAGGCGTTGTGGCGGGTGCCTGTAGTCCCAGCTCCTTGGGAGGCTGAGGCAAGAAGATCACTTAAGCCCAAAAGTTGGAGGCTTCTGTGAGCTGTGATGCCAAAGCACTCTACCAAGGCAACAGCTTGAGGCTCTGTCTCAAATAAATAAATAAATAAGAATCTGGAGGGAAAATACAATTGCTCCCTGTGTGTCAGATATGGAATGTCAGCCCCTTATCTGATGCTATGTTTAACAAATAACTCTCACTTACTATGTCCATGAAGTGCATGCTGTGGCTGACTCTCCAACATCTATTCCACCTCTCTTTAAATGAGTAGATTTGGAGGAGGCTAATGAGTTAGCTTCAACTCCAAGTAAGACTGATTGATTGAAGGGAAATCCCAGTCCAGTAATGGACTTGTGATCAAATTTGGGCCAATGAGATATCAGAAGTGTAATAGTAAATATTTGTTGGAAACATAACACACAGAAAGTCTCTCTCCTTTAGGCCATTCCTAAAAGGAGCACCCGAAAGTCTTCCCAATTGCTATACCTAGGTCCAAGTCCAAGATCCCTGCTTGACAATGAGTCCTCTCTATGAGTCAGGATGTAGTTCCTAGTGATCTAGCAAAATCTATCTTGAGCATATGGAATATACACTGATAAAGCATAGAAGCTCTAACAAAATCTTTCTTTGGGAAAATACCAATGATCATCAGATACCTATGGATATATGATATATTTCTGAACAGGGTAATAGGAATTCCTATTCTGGCAGTTAAAGGAGGTCCAGTGTCAACCACTCTGGCCTCCCACAGCTCTCTCTAAATAAAATCCTACTGTCGTCCAATGGCAACATCTGAGCTGGACATTATCATTCTTATAAGACCTTACTGGAAAGGGTAAGGAGTTTTAGTAGCCTGAACTTCTTCTACTGAATCCTTTAATGTTATGATTTGGGCAGGTACGTTATTTAATTGGAGAATGACAAATGCTTTACTCTGCCATGAAAATGACAGAAAACTAAAGTTTCCTCTGACTTACCTCTTCCACACCTCCAATTCCAAGATTTGTTACTAAATATGCTCTACTCTGCTCTATTCCTAGTAACAACTCAGTATCAGTTCTTTAAGCTACATAAAGTGGAAAATTCAGCTCAAACTATCCTCAACAATAATAAAATATCTTGTTGACCAAAAACTAAAGCCCAGCTATGGCATCGACTTTAGGGTTAGTTGATTAAGGCTATCAACAAGGACACAGATTATTTCTGTTGTTCTGACACCAACACTGTCAGCCTCATTCTAAGGCTAATTCTCCTCATGGCTATAGGATGTTTCCAAACACTTTCAGAGAAGTTTCTTCTTGTTGGTCTTCAGACCAAGTTGATTTGGGCCAGACCATCTGCAAAACTAAGACAGACTGGCTTAAATGACTAATCAGGGCTCCAAGGTCTGGGGTCAACTAGCTTCCCCTAAGGCACATGGACTATGTGTACGATTGGATGACACCTATACATAATCAAAACTTAGTTAGGGATAGAAAAGGAGGGGATGGATGCCAGAATGATGACCAATATTTCCGACTACATTTGGTTTAGATTCAGGGCGGGGGTACCTTGGGTGGAAGATAGGATTATTCTGCTTACCTGAGAAAAGTATTTCCCCCTAGAATGTAACACATTGTCATTCCTTTGTACTCCCTTCCTCTTGTGATCTGCCTACTGTGAGTCAACTTTCTTGCATTAGAACCATGTCTGACAATGCTATGGGCTGATCCAAATCACTGGACCAAGTTACATTCACTCTGGTCAGGCCGCTACTCACCAGGCTGTTCCCTTTCCAGTCAAAATAAACAAGAATTGAGTTAATTGGAATGAGAAGGAAAATAAAATGCAAAAATTATGATTGCATATGTGCTTCCACAAACTTCACCCACAAGTTCACACCCACACAATTTGTTTTGTTTATTCTGTCAACAACTACTTCCTTGTATCCAACTTAAATTTCTTATCCTCCACTTTAAATTTATTTACTCCTGCTCATTCTGCAAAAGCATTGTCAAACGGAGTACAGATTATCATCTGTCTCCCATACTTAGAAAAGGCTCAATTGAAAAAGGATTCAGGTCTACATCAATAAATGGGTGCTCAAAATCCCTTCCGTACCTAAGACCCTATAAAACAGTGTTACCTTGATTATTAGAAGTAAACCTCAAATATGCCAGACTATACTGGGATTTAGGGAGACTATCTCTGAAAACTCTACTTCAGCTTTAGCCTATAGAAGGCAATTATGCAATAACACCCTCATTGAAAATAGCTGGCATTATTTTGTTGTTGTTTGGCCCACCAGGATCTTCATGAGGAGAAATTGGCCCATGAGTAATTGTGACACTTTTGTCCTGAGGAAACAAATGGCATTTTTGAAAATGCAAAATTAATGCACTAAATGATTAACCCCAAATTAAGCCCTTGGAAATTCCAGCAAAATTAAGGCATCAAGTGTCAGAAGCTGCAATATTGCAATTCAGTGCACTGTGTGCGCGCATGCATGCACACACACTTCCTAAAGAATAGAATTCTCTAAACAAGCCACATCTGCATGTTGAGCAACATCATATTCTGGTCCTGAATTTTTCAATCTGCTTTTTATAGTGTTACTCATAGTTTTTTCTAAAACGTTTCAGCTACATGATCTATGTGTTTATGATTTAATAAAAAATATAAATTAAAAAGAAAAATGTTTGGCTCGGCGCCTGTAGCTCAAGTGGCTAAGGCGCCAGCCAAGTACACCTAAGGTGGAGGGTTCGAATCCCCAGCCTGGCCCACCAAACAACAATGACAGCTGCAACCAAAAAATAGCCAGGCGTTGTGGCGGGCGTCTGTGGTCCCAGTTACTTGGGAGGCTGAGGCAGGAGACTCGCTTGAGCCCAGGAGTTGGAGGTTGCTGTGAGCAGTGAAGCCATAGCACTCTACCCAGGGGGACAGCTTGAGGCTCTGTGTCAAAAAAAAAAATTCCTTCTGGAAATGGATGGTGGTGATGATTACACAATATGAATGTACTGAAGCCACTGACTTGTACACTTAAAAATGACTAAAATGGTAAAATTTATGCTATGATATTTTACCATAAATTTTAAAAAGAACATAAATAAAATGAGTTAAGAGGTGTGGCAGCAAAATATGGGTTCATACAGGGATTGGTCCATTTTATTCTCAAAACCATCTTGGGATAGGATTCATTCTCCATTTAGGAAGAGGCCACTTGCTGAAGGGGCCCCTTGAAGGAATACTCGAAACAGAGAAAAGTCCACATCTTTCCCTTCAAATCCCAGTGAAAAGAGGTCAGAGCTTGCAATGGCTTTGTATTAAGGTGTACTTTAGTGCCACTTGGCCAATAATTACATGTATAAGATATCCATTGTGCCTCGGCCAATTCTCTCAAGTGGCATATGCTAACAGGCACCAGGTTGACCTCCACAAATTTAGGATGTTATTACTTGAAATCAGTTTCTAAATGCACTAGATAACTAGAGCCTTTAACAGCGAATTTCACCTGAGGCATAATGAGTTAAATAAAAGATATTAAATTTTCTTAATTCAAAGGATTATTTTTCAGGTCACTAAGAAACTAGCAGTCTCAAGAAAGGAAGATTGCCGTTGACTTTTTTCCTTATTTCAATACTGAGATTATTAGCAGGCATTCTGTTTTACCTTTAGATCTCTACTATGTTGCAAAGAAGGTATCTTGGATACAGGAATAATGTCAGTGCCTGCTATTCTCCCGGTTGGCTCTATAGATACTTCTCAGCTTAAAGGGCTGCTATTTAATTCTAAGGCACTATAATCCAGGGCAAAAATTGTAATGCCACACTTAATAATAACTTCTATACCTCTCTGCCACAGCTGGCAGAAAGGAAATGGAAGAAATTCTCATGGAAAGGGGAAGAGGTAAGAAATGAGGGGAAGATTGCCTGGATTTCCCAGTAAGCTTGCACCTGTTCAGCAATCACTTGAGATGGCTCTGCTACCAGACAGCAGGGCAATCTTTCCATTATCCATCCTTTTCATAACAGACACTGATGAAACATTGAACTAATTCCTAAATATACTGTACTGCAGGTCTGCAAATTGAATGAGTGCTTCATTATTCAGTTATACCAAGCAATCTGCCAACAGCACCTGAATAACACAATAGCCAGTAGATATAATGAATGGATTTTGATGCTATCGTATGAAAGCTGGCAATAGATTTTATTTAGTATACTATATAAAAGAGTGCCTTTCTCCATTAGAGAGAGAGGTGATAGTGCTAGTGTCTTAATGCACTGCCAAATGCTCTCTGCTTTCCTTACCTTTTATCTCTGCCCTGCTTTCTGACTCAGAATGGAGCATGAAACCTCAGGAGATCTGGAGTTTCCTCTCCATAAGGGCAAACAACAAATTCAAGATATTTACATAACTATATTCAATATTACAGTTTAACGCTAAATGTCACACAGTGCTATGATAGAAGTTTATACATATAACTTCTAACCTATAAGGAAGATAGGTTCATAACAATATTTCTTGACTGTTAATTATGTTAGATACTATTCTAAGTTCTTTAAAGCTATTATGTCACTGGACTCTCACAATACCCTTTAAAGGTAGTTACTACTCTGATCCTCCTGGTACAAACAAAGAAAGTGAGGTACAAGGAGGCACCTGTGGCTCAAAGGAGTAGGGCACCGGCCCCACATAACAGAGGTGGCGGGTTCAACCCCACCCCTGGCCAAAAACTACAAAAGAAAAAAAAAAGAAGTGAGGTATGAAGAGGTTAGATAACGAGCCACAGAACTACTAAGCAAGACAGTGGGAATTCAAATCCAGGCAATCAGGCTGCAGAACCCTGCTTTAAGCTCTGCACCATACTACCTATCAAAGGAGAAGGAGTGTTGGTATTCTGTGGCTCTCCTACCCTGTCTGGGTCCCCACAAAGCACAGCTTTACCCAGTGGAAGGACTCATTACACAATCAGCATTCTCAATGCAATAATTCTCATTACCACCGCAAGTCAGCACTTTAGAATTAAAAATACATAATATATAGTAAACTCATTAAGGGCAAGGGAAATCCATGACTACATCGGTAACTGTGTGGTCATCTACCTAAACATGGCCATCTGTTCCAGATATTAACTAAAATGGAGGGAAAACTCTAAAAAAGGAACTATGGGTTGGTTTTCTTTTCTTTTTTTTTTTTTTTACTTAAAGGGTCCATGAAATTTTTTAAATTCTGACTTTTAGTTAACACTTTCAAACCAAGCATGAATATGAAAAATATCTATTTGATTTTTTCCATAGTCAGTATATCATTTGATTCACTGAAAATGGAGAAATAAATAATAAATAACTTAATGAAATAACTTTTAACCATTAAACAGAGACTGTACTTCAACACATAGATTTCTAGTAGGCTATATTTCTATAAGACTTCAAAATTCCCAATAATAAAGTCTTTGAATTCATGCTACTCAAATTCAGATTTTAATCCACATGATTGGCTCGGTGCCTGTGGCTCAAGTGGCTAAGGCGTCAGCCACATACACCTAAGGTGGCGGGTTCGAATCCAGCCTAGGCCTGCCAAACAATAATGGCTGCAACCAAAAAATAGCCCAGCATTGTGGTGGGCGCCTGTGGTCCCAGCTACTTGGGAGGCTGAGGCAGGAGATTCACTTGAGCCCAGGAGTTGGAGGTTGCTGTGAGCAGTGAAGCTATGGCACTCAACCCAGGGGGACAGCTTGAGGCTCTGTCTCAAAAAAAAAAAATCCACATGATTCTGTTATGGTACTACCAGTATGTTTTAAATAAACATTACTATTTACATATGTACATGTAAGGCCAGAAAAATATACATGCATATTTTACAAAGATCCTTTAAATCATAACATCAATATTGATTCTTATAACAATAGCTAAAATTTATTGAGCATTAAGGCACCAGTCACTGAACTAAACTCTTCTTTTTTTTTGAGACAGAGTCTCACTCTGTCACCCTCGGTAGAGTGCCATAGCATCACAGCTCACAACAACCTGTAACTCTTGGGCTTAAGTGATTCTCTTGCCTCAGCCTCGCAAGTAGCTGGGACTACAGGCACCCACCACAATGCCCGACTATTTTTTGTTGCAGTTGTTGTTATTTCAGCTGGCCTTGACTGGGTTCAAACCCGCCAACTTTGGTGTATGTGGCTTGCTCCGAAAGTGCTACAGAGCTGGCTAAACTCTTTTTATACATGATCTGCATATAATTTACCTAACAGTCTTTTGAAGGAGAAACAAAGAACTAAAGAACTTGAGAAGTGGAATCATTTTTTTTTTTTTTGAGACGGAGCCTCAAGCTATCCCCCTGGGTAGAGTGCCATGGCATCACAGCTCATAGCAACCTCCAACTCCTGGGCTCAAGCGAGTCTCCTACCTCTGCCTCCCAAG
>CAUYQV010012264.1:0-26285 GCA_963574575.1 Galagoides demidoff
ATCAATCCAACACTACCAAAGGAGTGTTAAAATCTCCGACTATTATGGAGCTGGAGGAAATCAAGTTGCCCATGTCTTTTAGAGTGTCTCTTATAAATTGAGGTGCATTCTGGTTGGGTGCATAAATATCAATAATTGAAAACCTTAACAAATATAAAGTGACCATCCTTGTCCTTGCTTACTTTTGTTGGTTTAAACCCTATTGTATCTGTGAATAAAATTGCAGCACCTGCTTTTTTCTGCTTTCCATTTGCCTTCACTCTGAGGCTATATTTATATTTAAAAGTAAGATGTGATCAATTTTGGAGTATGTTCCATGGACTGATGAGAAAAATGTGTATTCAGTTTTGTTAGGATGAAATGTTCTGTAGATGTCTGGTAGGTCCAAAAGTTGAATAGTTAAATTTAAATCTAAAATTTCTTTGCTAAGCTTCTTATTGGAGGATCTATCCAACCCTGCCAAAGGAGTGTTAAAAATCTCTGACTATGATGGAGCTGGGAAAGATCAAGTTTCTTGTGCCTGTCAGAGTATCTCTTATGAATTGAGGTGCATTCTGGTTGGGTGCATAGATGTTGGTAATTGAGATCTTGTCATATTGAATATAATCCTTCACAAATATAAAATGGCCATCCTTGTCCTTGCTTACTTTTGTTGGTTTAAACCCTATTGTATCTGTGAATAAAATTGCAGCACCTGCTTTTTTCTGCTTTCCATTTGCCTTCACTCTGAGGCTATATTTATATTTAAAAGTAAGATGTGATTCCTGAATACAGAAGATTTCTTATCTGAGTTTCTGTATCCAATCAGCCAATTGGTGCCTCTTTAGAGGACAATTTAAGCCATTCACATTGATTGAGATTATTAATAAAACTGGTAAAATTTTGGATATCGCATTGCTCGAATGTCCACTAGACATTATTGATCCTTTCACCACCGTGGAAATTGGAATTTGATCAGAAGTGTCTGAGTGAGTTTACTTTTGTGGTGGGCAATTGCACTGGTCATTATGGAGGATAGGTTTGAGAATTTCCTGAAGAGCTGGTTTAGTTATGGCAAATTTCTTCAACATGTGAATATCGTTAAAGTATTTAATTTCTCCATCATAGATGAAACTCAGTTTAGCTGGATACACGATTCTTGGTTGAAAGTTATTTTGCCTTAGGAGATTAAAAGTTGATGACCATCCTCTTCTAGCCTGAAAGGTTTCAGCAGAGATCTAATCTTCTGCAGTCATCCTAATACTCTTCCCCTTGTAGGTTATGGTTTTCTTATGTCTAACTGCTTTCAGAAAATTCTCTTTTATCTTAACTTTAGTGAAGTTAATTATGATATGTCTGGGGGATGTCTTGTTTGGATTCAGTCATATTGGGGTTCTTAAACTATCTGCTATCTGAACTCCAGAATCTCTTGGCATGTCAGGAAGGTTCTCTTTCGTAATTTCATGAAGAATAGCCTCTGTGTTTTGTGAAGCAACTTCATCGCCTTCAGGGATTCCAATAAGGCAAATATTAGTTTTCTTCAAATTATCCCAGAGCCCTCTAAGAGAAAGATCCGTTTTTGCTTTCCATTTCTTTTCATCTTTGAGCTATTGGGCTCATTCAAAATCTTTGTCTTCAGTGTCAGAGATCCTTTCTTCTGCCTGTTCCCTTCTGTAACCAAGGGATTCTATCATGTTTTTCAGATCTTTGAAGGCTACAAACTCTTGCTTCAATGTTTCAAAATCTTTGGTCATTTTATCTTTGAAATTGTTGAATTCTTGAGACAACTTTTGAATAATTTCTTGAGATATCTTTTGAATAATTTCTTGAAATTTTAATTCCCTCCTTTCCTCCATTTGTTAATCTTATTTGCTATCCAGATTCTGAACTCAATTTCTGTCATCTCAACCATCTGTTTGTGGATGGGATCTTCAATTGCTTCTGCCCCATCCTTCCTTGGGGGACTTGATCTACTCTGGTTATTCTGTTTACCAGAGTTTTTCTGCTGATTCTGCCCCATTGTGAATTTGAACCATTTGGAGACTGTTCCAAAACCATTCAACCTGTGGCTGCTGCTGGAGAACATGCCAGCTTCCTCTGGTTGCCAGGAGAGATAGGGTGTGTCTGTCCAGAAAAGCCTTAGGGTTGTGAGTCTTATTGTTCTAGCTGCTGTGGCTGTTGCTCTTCACTTCTGGGTACCGCCATGCCTGTGTGGTTCCCTCTCAACTGACTGTCCTCTTGCAGTTCTCGGGCCACCCGGCTGGGGGTGCCAGGAATGTGTGGGTCCTCAGTCCTGGGGCACCCTGGTCAGGTGCCCAGGGGGTTCAGGGGATGTACGGGTCCACAGTCTTCAGTGTGCCCCGCTTGGGTGCCCAGAGGGCAGTGGCCAAGGGGGACGCACGGGTTGAACAGTCCTCTGTGTGCCTGGCTTGGGTGCTGGGGGTGGTGGCCTAGTGGCAGCAGCCACACAGGGAACGTGCAGGTCAAACAGTCCTCTGGGCCCCGGGTGCTGAGGGGGTGGCTGTCAAGCTTCAGCAGCTGCGAGGGGGATGCACAGGTCATACAGTCCTCAGGGCACCCCATTCGGGTGTCTGGGGGGCCGTGGCAAAGCAGCGGTAGCTGTGCAGGTCAAATAGTCCTTGATTGGGTGACCACTGGTGGCAGCCAAGCCATGGCAGCTGTGAGAGTGATGTGCAGGTCAAACACTCCTGGGTGAACCCCACTGGGGTACAGGGGCTGGGCGGGGGAGGAGTGGTGGTGGTGGGGTCAGTGACAGCCACGCAGATCAAACAGTCCTCAGCACTCTGGTGCCATGAGGGGTGGGTGGTCGAGTGGTGGCAGCTGCACAGGGATGCGTGGGTCAAACAGTCTCTGGTGCCCTGAGGTGGCTGCCAAGTGGTGTTAGCTGTGCATGTGGAACAGTCCTTGGTGCGTCCCACTCAGGTGCCCAGGGGTGGTAGCCAAGCAGTGGCAGCTGCACAGGGGATGTGCAGGTCAAATAGTCCTAGGCGTGCCCGACTCGAGTGCCCTGGGGTGGCTGCCAAGCTGCAGCTGCCACGCGAGTCGAACAGTCCTAGGTGCACCCCGCTTGGGGGTGCCTGGGTCAAACAGTCCTCAGCTCGCTCTGCTGGGGTGCCCGAGGCAGTGGCTGAGTGGCAGCCATGTGGGGAACAAGCAGCTCAAGGAGTTCTCTAGCTGCAGGGCCGGGACAGAGTGCTTGGTCCTGCAGGGTTGGGGGGGACGCTGTTCTTGGGCGTCCTCTTACTGTCCTGCAGACAAGGGGGGAAGGGAGGACTGGGAATTCAAAATGGCAGTGAAACGATAGTTTGATTTTTCTGCTTGGCTAGAAGGTATTTGGAGTCTCAGCAGGGTCCCTCTAGGGGAGTAGACCCCTCTTTCTGTAGCTCTCACCCATGGGGTGAGACAGTAAGTCTTCAGTTCACCACTCACCTGTAGGAAACTCACAGGAGCAAAGAGAAAAAACACAACTTCCTTGGGGGAGGGGAAGGACGCCCTTCCTTCGGGATGTATTATGTACCTGTAGATTGCTTTCGAGGAGTTGCAGCTTGCCTCAGCAGAGTTGTCCTGCAGCTATCACTCTCCTCTCAGCTGGGCTCTAGTCTTCAAATTTGTTGGGTATTTTCTGGACTTTATCCTTCCCTCTGGACAGGAGTTTCTGTCGGAGGCTGGTATCTATCGACCATCTTGCTCCTCCCCCCCAAAAGGCATTTTCTAAAGTCTGTTGAGAATTGACTATTTTTTCTTGCAAGTAGCCCAAAGCCTGGGAGAAGTGATCTGAGTATGATAGATGTTTCCACATCCAGCTTCTTTAGGTCGAGCAATGTTGTTTGTATTACAATATTGTCTTCTAAGAGTATTGGCCTGTCTCTATTGACAAATCTCAGCTGCTTAAAACTTACCATCCTCTTCTCATCCATTAACATGCCATAGACATCCCTTGTAATCCATTGACAGGTTTCAGAAGCTGTAGTGGTCTGCCAATGCTAGACTACCAAACAGACACCATTAGCTTTGTTTGATGAATATTTACTTTTGGACTGTGTTTTGGCACTTCATCATTATCCAGCCATTGTTCTGAAAGCTTGCAATTATCAACAAAAAATATGTTTTTTATCACATGTAAAATATGGTATAGAAATGGTTTGCCTTTTATATCATGACAGCAAAGAAAGGCAAGCTTCCTGACTATTTCTCATCTGACACTTACTTAATTCATGTAGAACCCATCCATTCAGCTTCTTTACCTTTCCAATTTGTTTTAAATGATCCACTATTGTTGGAATAGTCATGTCAAACCTTTCTGCTGATTCACCCATGAAGTGAGATGGATTCACTTGCAGCTCATCATTATCCACCTTGGTCTCAGGTCACCCTTGTGGCCCATTTTCATGATTAAAATCACCAGAATGGAGCTTCTCATACCATCTACACACAGTGTATTCATTAGCCACATCTTCCCCCAAACACTTTGTGGATATTTTGAACTGTCAGCACTGCATTGGTTCCATGATGGAACTCACATTCAAAAACAACATGAATGTTTTACTTATTCATAGTTTCACAAAAATTTCTCAAAAGATTTTTTGAAAGATAATCAGGAGCCAAAATATGCATTTAAAAGAATGAAGATGTGTCACGATAAGAAGGATCCAGGAAATGCCAAAGCGAAATAAATGTCAGAGGTATCAACTGTCAAACTTAGTATTTAAAGAAATTGGGCATTTCTTTTTTTTTTTTTAAAGGTCCTTATTGGTGAGGGAGGTGGCTGCAGAGCAGCACCAAGGAGGAGATAAAAAGAGAAGAGAAAAAAGGAGAGAGGAGAGAGGAATAGAGCGGAGAAGAGAAAAGAGCAGAAATTGGACATTTCTTAACTTAGTATTTCATGGACAGACTTCTTATTTTGGATATCATCAGAATGTAAATGGGACCGACATGATAAAATGAAATTATAGTATTGAAGGAAAGAACATGGAAAAGCAAACATAAAGCCCAAAAGCCTAAAAAAGGCCAGATTCTGCCACGAGGGAGAGACAAGGCAAAACATGGCATATTGGGTGATTAGAGAAATGGAAAACGAGAAAAAGGCCTTGAAAGACAAGGAAAGAGATGTGTTTTGGGAAAACAAGCCTGCCAAAATATAGTGATAAAATTGATCTCTTAGTAGTTGTATTTAAATTGTTACAATTTTTAAAAAACATATGAAGAGCATTTATATTCTTTTTCTGGTTAATAATATTCTTGAGAATTTAACCAGACAAATGTACTAACAGAAGAAAGGCTCTGTGCTTATTGTAGAATTTTCTTTAGTTGTGAAAATAAACAGTAACAACAAAAACTATAAAGACCTATATTTCCTGCAATAGACATAGTTACATAAAGAAAACTTGGTACAGTGTAATTTATATGAACGGATATGTGTTAAGCACCAACTTTTTCAGATTCTAGCACAAAGTATTCAAAACGGTGTAAGGATTCATTATTATTGTCCTTATTCTACAGATGGGGAAACAGCACAGCTGGGTGGCTAAGTTCCCAAAGTAATGTTAGTTTTAGAATAGAAATGCTAACCCAGACAGTCTGGCTTCAAATTTAGAAATCTTAATTCATCTGCAAAATTGCCTTCGAAAAATTTGGAATGTTATAAAACCATTAAAATATAACTGAGCACTATTTGGAGAAATCGTATACTTATAATACTAAATGTGTTTTCGCTATTAGTGTATTAAGTTCTAAGAGCTGGAAAGACCTTTCTTTAGTGAAAAAAATGAATTTGAAAGATGGATTTATTTTTGTTCTTTATTGTGTTTAATCTTTTTTAAACTATGTGAATTCATGACCTATGTCTATTTGACTTAATTAAAAAAAAGAAAAATAATAAAGTATATGAAAATGAGAGAGTGTCAGTGCCATCCTGCTGTGGAGTCACCAGGTAGAATGTGAATAATGCAAGGATAATCTCGGAGGAGCAGCATATGGGTAGGTGGCTAAAACATCACTGAAATAACTGCCATGGGAGCTGATACACTTTGTCACAAAGCCAGACAGCTGGAAAGATCAAACACATTAATATCAATGTCAGAGAAGATAGGATGGAAGAGGGACTGTAAATTAGGATTAAAGCTATGGCGAAGATAGTGAAGATCTCTGGAAATAAGATTCATACTTTGGCAGATGACTAAACAATGCACATTTCTAAAGAGGGGAATCATTTATAAAGGGAAACAGTGGTTAGAAAGTGGCAATGAATAGCAAGACATATACCACTTCCCAGACTCTCTTATGCTCACAGGCAGATATTTTGGAAATCAGCCTAAGAAAAAAAAATATAATTAGAGAAAAGCAATCGGTTAAGAGAAATGCAGAATTAGAACAGTTTGGAACACATTGAACATCTAGGAATATGGTAGGCACTAACTGGTCTAGTCAGCATAGTGAGGTTCAGGGTTATGCTCTGGGTACAGTGTGAGTTGGGGTGGGGGGTGGAGTGAGTATTTTGATCCATCCGTGTTTATTGTTTACAGGTGTGGCAAAGTGAGGAAGCTGAAAGAAAAGGAGGAGAGAGGTAGCAAGCAGGCACCACAGACAACTAGGAAAGAAGAGTTCAGACTTTCAAAGTAGTTATTTGGAGCCATTACAGGCAGCCACAGACATTTCTAGCAGACAGGTGAAAACTAACGAAAGAGGGTGATTTATATAATGGCAATATGTATTGATTAATCCTTCCATAGGTAAAAAATTGGAGAGGAAGAGTATGTTCTACAAAGACGAATAATAGAGCTCACGAGAACATTAAGCATTCATCTCTGCCTTTAATGATTTAAAACGAGGGATCAGTCTTTCTCAGAATTACGTCCTTGCAGCTAGTATTCAGAAAATATTTCACATTTCATTTGGGCAATAGTATATTTAAAAGATAAAATTTGTGTATAAAACTTTAAGTTTTAAGAGCTTATATACTAGGAAACTAACTAGGATTCACACTTGCTGGTGGTAGTGGGCGTCAGTACAGAAGCAAACAAGCTATTGGGCAGCAGCACCAGCACAGCACCTATGTGTTTGCTTCTACATCTCAACCTTGACCCTGATTCCTATTGCACAGTCTCTGCTCCTCTTTTCAGAGACTGTTTCCTTAGCTACCTGCTGACTTTGAGCATATGCTATGTTCCTCCCCAATTTTTTTTTCCTGCTTATTTTTCAGAGTTAGGTTTTTTGCTACTTATAAGCAAGGACCCTACTATACCTTTAAAAATTGAATTTGCAACACAGACTGTTTCTTGGCTTCTACAATATAAATTAAACAAATAAGAAGAGCCAGAGAAGACAGAAGATGGAAGAAAATTGTTTATCAACTCAAAGTAGAGATTTTTAAATTTTCTTGATTCAGGGCATCCTTAGTTCTCAGTATTTTTTTTTTTCTAGTAACCCTAGGCAAAATGAAACACATAACATTTTTTCTTTTCAGTTAAGTAGTTAGATCCAAACAACAAAATAGTAGCACTTTGTGCAATGTCCAGTGGATGCTGCTAGGGTTCTCATAAAAATAAAAATACATGTAGTTGCATCTGGCAATTCAGTATAGTACTCCAAAGTACCTCACTACCTGTTTGAAAACCCAAGGCCTAAAATATTATTCATATTTTGATGTTTGTTATGTTTTTGATTTATATGTCTCATTTTTACACTCAAAATATTTCTATAAGATTTAATGGTAAGAAAATTGAGGATCATAAGAGTTAAGTAATTAAGGTTATATGAATAGCTGATATGCAGGGATTGGAACCCAGATCTTTATTTACTTAAAATGTAGTGACTATAGCATCTCTGCTTCTGGGGTACATGTATTTATGTATCTAATGTTATGAAAATGGAAGATAATCTGATTTTTAAAAAAGTACAGATATGTAACTATCAGAATAGAGGGTTTTTACATTATGTCAATATTAATACAATTTCTGTAAGTGATCTTTTGTTTCCCAGTAGTTTCCCAGGGTGTCCACCCTGTGGTCTGCAGGATTCATGCTGATTTTGTGAGAACGTTTTTTTGCTTATCTGTGATGTTGGATATCACAAAAAGTATGCCTGAGCTCTTTTTTTTTTTTCTTATCAGTTTTCATTATATTTGTGTATTTATTGTGTGGTCCAAGACAACTCTTATTCTTCCAATATGCTGCAAAAAAGAAAAAAAAGGTTAGACACCCCTTTAAGACCGTGGATTCTTAAACCTTAGGACCTTTTGCTGTCTGTATCATAACTGCCTCCATAGAACTTACCCTGTATTTTGTGCTTAGTGCCTCTGTGGTTAAACTTCAATTTGTGTGAAAGTTGATATATAAAATTTTTATAATGATAAGATTTGTGCTATAATAAGAATAATGAAGATCTTGCTATTGAGGACTCTTATCTTCTTGAATTCTGTCTCTTGATAATTCCTTTGCTCATTCTTTATTAATGCCTTCAACTGACGGGTGTTTATTGAGTACCTCTCAACATTGTCCATGTTATTGAGAAGGTTTTAAGACTGAGAAGCCTTTTCTCCAGGTCTGTATTTTGACCTCTGTCATTAATTGTATCACTTCTTTCCTTGATCAAAAACAGTACAAAGAGTAGAGTTTAATAAAATATTGAGAAGGTACTTAGCAATCCAGAAGTCACAGAAGTTCATTTATTATATGATAAACTTTAAAATACTCAATTTTAAATTCAGAAAAAAATGGATATATTTTAAGATGATTAAAATCAACTCCCTTTGATTGTTGATGAAAATATTAATTTTGAATATCAGCTAGTTTCTATAGCTAGTTCATATAACTTTTTCACCTACAGTATGATTTTGTTTGTATGGCTCGTTAATATTATTATGACTGTAAATAAAAATTAAGTTAGGTAAATCTCAGATGATGTAGTTTGTATAGTATTAGTATCTTAGTAAAAAATCTGGTTCATGGACTAATGTATACGAAAAGTAAAATATGAGAGTATATTACTACAATGGCTGAGAAAAGATCATTTCCTGGGATAGCAACAGGAGTAAAATTACAAACAGAGTTCCTGCCACTTTGTTAGTTACTTGTGATAAGTTAAAAATGTGTTTCAAATATAATGATTTCAGCAGCCTGTATCTGTTGGGCCCTTATGGTATGCCAGATAATTGCCTTAGCGTTTAACTCCACTTTAGGGAATAAAATAGACAAGCCCTTGCCTGCCATGGAGGTTCCAGAGATCAGTAACAGAAGTAAATGAGTAACTTCCAATACAAGGGTGGTTCCCCAAAGGTTCCTCTGAGGTGGGATAACTTATCTGACATCAATGAAAAGAACTCAAACGCATGAGTGTGGGGAGAGGTGAGGAGAAATTCTGGCAGAAGGAGCAAATGCCATAAGAAAAGGCCCTGAGCCTTAGAACAAGCTCAGTGATTCACAGAAAGTGAACCAAACACAGTGACATGAGATGGAACTCTTCTGATCATAGAAGACTAAGGTTTGTAAATAACTTTCATAAATAATGTACTGCGGATTGAATTTTACCCTAGAATTATCTCCTCACTTTCATGGGTATTTTTTCTAACAAGGATGTTTTGTTTTGTGAGTAGAACTATCAGGCATAGAGTTATTAACTAGAGCAGCAAAAATTGCACTAAATTTTCTATTATTTTTAGTAAGCATAATTTTATTTCTCTACCTTTCATATTTATGACAGTTGAGAATTACTGTAATGCTTCATTTCATCAGATAATTTCTGGAATGCCTATGACAGCACCGATATAAATATCATTTGTTTGTTATGTGTGTAAAGTGCAAACATTTTGAGAACTTGTTTTTTGGTAACTTTGTGATTCTCAAAATTTTTATATCTTGGGATCCTCCTAGAAAAAATGTCTAAGCACAATATCAAAGTATCTGTGTTGCTTCTTTCAGTGACTTTCAGTAAAATAAGAGAAGCAAGACATGACTTAAAGATAGAATTTATAGTTAAAAGCAATACATAAAAATTTGGAATATTCCACACCTGGCCGCATAAAGAATGAAAAAGCAGGTAAAAGGGCGGCCAGGTGAACATTCGACAAAGAGATTAGTATACAGGGTGTCCATAAAGTTTGTGTACAATTTACTATGTTGAACTATTTAAATTGCATGTGAACTTTATGTCCACCTTGTATATAGAAGGAAGACATGTGCGATTCATTAGGACAATGAGAAAATGACCCTGAAGGCATTTCAGAGATACTGGAGGCTAAGGCTATCCCAGCTATGGCTGAAGGAGCCCTACTGTGGCTCAGGATCTAACCCGGGAGGCACAAGCAGAAAACCTTGGCAGTAACTCTATGCAGACACGTAGAGTGAGTGGGTTGTGGGGCCCTCATGGCCTCCACCCAGGTTTCAAAGGATGTATTAGAGAGTGTAATGGTCCAGGCAGCAACCAGCTGCAGAGGAAGAGCTGCTGCCGAGAGAGTTCCTACTAGGGCAGTGCCCAGCGAGTGGAACTACGGGTTGAGAGCTGCCTTTTAGGCTCCAGAATTACAGAGCTTCTGGCATGGTATCACCAGCCTTGGAGACCTACAGGCACAAGACTCCAACCCAGGAAAGCTGATGTTGAGTGGAGTCTACAGTGCCATGGGGTGGGCCTGCCTGAGGCCTAGGGTCCCAACTCCCACCCTAATGTCCAGAATGTGAGCTATAGAATCAAAGAGGATTATTCTCATGACTCAGGATTTAGTATTGTTCACCCTGCTGGGTGATGGACATGTTTGGACCTGTTACTTCCTGGGTCTTTCCCATTTCTCCCTCTTTTTGCCTGTCCCACCACTGTATTTTAGAAGTGGATAACTTGTTTAATTTTAGCTAAGGGGAATCTGCGTAAGAATGAATCATGTCTTCAGTGTCTTCAGTCTCGGCAATATCTGATCCAGACAAGATGCTGGACTGGATTTTTGAGATGGGGCTAGAGCAGCTTAACACTTTGGAGCTATGGGGATGAAATGAATGCATCTTGCATGTGAGAAGGATGTGAATTTTGGGCCCAAGGATGGAATGCCGTGGTTCGAATGTGTTCTTCAAAGTTCAGTGTTAGAAATTTGACCCCCAGTGTGAAGATATTTGGAAATGGGCACTAATAAAAGGTGTTTGGGTGGGTGGGTCAAGGGGCTAGTGCCCTCATGAATGGGTTAATGGTATTATTGCAGTAGTGAGTTTGTTAACCCTGGAAGTGGGTGTCCCATAAACGGATGAATTCAGGCCCCTCTTGTTTACATTCTTGCTCTCTCTTTGCCTTTCCACCAACTGATGCCTTCCCTCTTGTTAAGACACACTGAGCAGGCGTTCATCAGGTGCCGGTCCTCCATCTTAGACTCAGCCGCCAGGACTGTGAGAAGTACATTTCTGTGCATGGATTCCCCGTGCTCTGGAAATACATTTATCTACATGGATTCCCCATGCTCTGGCATTCTGTTACAGCAGCACTTTATGGACTAGGACACACTTCATTCAACGTGTCAAATTTTAATATGTATCATATTTGCTTTAGATACTACGTATATTCATTATGGGTATAAACAAAAATTTTTGTGTATTTCTCTTTAATTGCATTATTTTTCTTCCTCAGAGGAGAATACCACCTTAAATTTTGATATTTTTTATCCTAAACAAGGGTTTATTCTCTTTTTTACATATATGACTTTATAAGCAATGTTTAGTATCATTGTTAACTTTAATACACAATGATACATGTATGTCTAGTTCAATCATCTTAACTACTGGGTAAGCTGATTTTTTGACCGATTTTTTTATAAATATACCATATAATTTATATGTTCCCTTGGAGATGAATGTTTGGTTTGTTTTGAAATTCATTTAATTCTTCTGTTTTTGTCCAGTGATCTATTTTTCTCTTGTATCACTTTATTCTCTCTTCAAAAAAAGTCTCCTCTTTTAAATGGGTGTTTGCCATGATAACTTTCCAAACAAAAATGTTTTTTAAATTGTATTTTAATTCATTTGACTACCATTGTTAAAATAGATTAGTTTATAGTTAGTTTGCCTTCTCCAAATTAATAGTTTTTAACTATGGCAAAAATATAACCAAATTATTATAAGTCCAGCAAGATCCATATTGTTGACACTTTTACAAAGTAATTACTTTAAAACTTTATCTATGATGTTTACCTGTTAGTATGTTTTTCTCAAAATAGGCAATTCCCAGTGACTATGTTTTCTTAAAGATCCATACAAGAAATGTTCTAAATTCTTTAGAAAGATATTTTTAATAGTCATATTCAATTAGCATGCTTAACTAAGGAAATAAAACCTTTTGGTATGCAAATTCATAAATGTATAAGGTTTGAAAATAAGAAAATAATAGATCTTATATTTTCTTTTTTTTTTTTAGATCTTATATTTTCTTATACGAGAGACACTCCTCATCACTTAGATCACGTATAGAAGCTGCTATGTAATACACAATTAAGAAGTAAATAATTATTCATTCTAAGTGATTAGAAAAAAATGATGAAATACATCAAGGTTGAACTTCGAAGCCATTTAACAATTCTTTACCTCTAACAAAAACTTTCTTCCAGTTCTTAAAGTACCAAATTCAGTTCTTTGAATTGTTTCATGTCTACTTGTTAGTGTGATTAAAATCACGTTGTTCTTTTGATTCTGAGTCACAAAAAGAAGTAGTGACATAATCTTCTCAGAAAAAAAAAATGTGGGTTTATTTGAGTTTAAGCTTTTATCAGTAGAGCCACTTAGATGTCTACTCAGAAATGTTAGATTTCAGAATATCTCTGGAGAGAATGATCCTGAAATAAATAAATTTGGAACTTTTTGGAGTGTGAGATAGGGTTGCCTCGTGATTGGCAAAGTTAATTTTGGAAGATTTATTCTTAGAAGCAACAGATTTCAGCCATTGCGGAATTGAAATGTCACAGATTCTTGTGCCAAAAGTAAAACACATACCATTCAAATTATTCTTCCTTTCCACATACATCAGTTAACTGATGTCCATCAACTGCAGCTGAGTAGGCTTTGTCTGTGTTAATAATTATGTATTCAATCTAAAATTATATTTCTATGCAGAGAATAGCTGTCTCATGATCCAGAGAATACTAAAGGAAATTAGAATTAGTTTAATTTAACATTACATAAGACATATGGACAGTATATCATTTTATGTTGATTAACTAACATCACCAAAATTTCTTAAGTGGGAGAGTAATTACCAAGTAACCAAACTGTTAGGTTGAGTTAGGTTGTCAGTGGGTATAATTTACAGTATGCTATATTTATTAAACCTAAGAGAGCTAAAAAATAATACATTTTTTTTAAATTTAAGGAAGCAAATCCAGGCAGTGGCTGTGGCTCAAGGAGTAGAGTGCTGGCCCCATATACCAGAGGTGGTGGATTCAAGTTCAGCCCTGGCCAAAAACTGTAACAACAACAGCAAAAAAAGAAAGCAAAACTAGTATTTTAGCTAGATATAAAAAAGAATTTTATAAGCAACAAATCAATATACTCTTTAATAAGAAATTTATCCAATACATACTGATTGGATGCATGAAAATCACTGTAGGAGGCACAATTTAAATTATTATACTTATAGAATTATAATATAAAATAAATATTGCCTTTTCAGTTTCACAGCTGAAAAACCCTATTGTCAGAAATTTAAGTAACTTGCTTGGTACTACAAAGTGGCAGAGGTATGGCTCTAAGCAATAGCTTCCAGATTCAAAATCTCTTATCTTCCTCTCTCCAACCCAGTGTTCTGTATATTAATATTTGTGTTAGGTAGGGGAAAGTTATTTAAGGCATATGAAAATAATCATTCAAATAAGAATTCTTACTCTGATTGCTCATGTAATGTGCATGGATGGGTGGGTCGATGAAGTTTGGATAACTATTACACCTTTTCAAAAATGATGATTTTTTCCAATCATGTGAATAAATGTATATTTCCTTATTTAGTCAAGGTGTGAGGGCAAACAATATGTAAACTAATTGCAGTGGTTGATAATTTTCATCCTAAGGGTATTATAGAATAAACAAACTTCATAAGTTGATTGCCCAGAAATATACCAGGTGCTACTTGCTAGATGGATTTATTTACTTTATTGTATTTACTTATTACTGCATCTATTTTACCACATGCTGAAATTATTTGTACCTTACATACATACACATTTATTTTTGCTCTCTTATTCATGGTTCACAGTTCAAAGAATTAAGAATAAGGAATATTTATGGGTTTGCAAATTAAATACACTGGCGAAGTAATTGTAATCTTTGTTTCCTGAGACTTTTTAATAAAGTCTCGTTTATTTATTTTTGTCATTGCTATAATTGCCCTTAAGGTCTTAGTCATAAACTCTTTGCCTAGGACCTAGGCAAACTTCACAGGACAAATCCTTTTATTAAAATAATTTGATTTGTGTAATTTGGATTTAGTCAAAAGGCTACACTCAAGGATCCAGTAGGCCACAGGTGGCCACAAAGCCAGAGGGTTCTCCACCTGGCCTGTGCTACTATCTTGAAACTATGGTCTCATGCCTTACATTTAAGTCTTTCGTCTATCTTGAATTCATTTTTATGAGTGATTTACGTTAAGGGTCCTGTTTCATTCCCCTGCATGTGGCTGCCCAGTCTTCCCTGCACGCTTTATTGAGTAGGACTTCTTTTCCCTGGTGTATCTTGTCTGCTTTGTAGAAGATCGATCGGTTGTAGGTAGATGGTTTTATATCTGGGTTCTCTATCCTGTTTCATTGGTTTATGTCATTATTTTTTAATCAATACCAAGCTGTTTTGGTGACTGTGGCCTTGTGGTATAGTTTGAAGTCTGGTAATATGATGCCTTCAGATTGATCCTCTATGTTTAAGATTGCTTTGGCCATTTCAGTTCTTTTCTATTTCCAAACTAAGCATTGAATTATCTTTTCTAGATCTGTGAAATATGACATTGGTATTCTCACAGGGATTGTGTTGAATCTGTAAATCACTTTGGGCAGTGTGGAAATGATGATGGCAATTCTACCAACCCATGCACACAGTATGTATTTAACTTGTTTGTCTCATATGTGATTTCTTTCCTTGGTTTTGTATTGTCTTTAATTCGTTTCTCAGTTTGACTGTTACTGGCATATAGAAGTGCTGCTGATTATTGTACATTGATTTGTAACCTGAGACTTTGCCGAATTTATTAATTCCAAGAGTCTCTTGGTGGATTCTTATGGTTTTCTGGATGTAAGATCAAATCATCAGTGAAAACCATTAGCTTGGCCTCTTCTTTCCCAATTTGGATAGTGTTTATTTCTTTCTCTTGTCTGATTGCTATGGTTAGAACTTCCAGCACTATGTTGAATAGAAGTGGTGACAATCGTGGGCTCTCTGATCTTGGCCCAGTTTTTAGAGGGAATGCTTTCAATTTTTCCCCATTCAATATGATATTGGCTGTGGGTTTGTCATATAGGGCTTTTATAATTTTGAGATATGTTCCTTCTACGCCTAGTTTGTTGAGGTTTTTTTTATCATGAAAGGGTGCTGGATTTTGTTGAATGATTTTTCTACATCTATTGAGATGATCATTTGTTTTTACTTCTGTTTATGTGATGAATCACATTTATTGATTTGTATTTATTGATCTATCCTTGCATCCCTGGGATGAAGCCCACTTGGTCTAGTGGATTATGTTTTTGATTTACTGTGAATTCGATCTACTAGTATTTTACTGAAGATTTGTGCATCTATATTCATAAAATATATTGGTCTACAGTTTTCTTTGTGTGTGTGTCCTTACCTAGCTATGGTATCGAGGTGGCACTGGCTTCATGGAATGAGTTGGGTAGATTTACTTTTTCTCAACATTTTGGAATAATTTTTGTAGTATGGATACCACCTCTGCTTTGTAGGTGTGGTAGAATTCACCTGTGAATTCATTAGTCAAGAGCCATTTTTTGTTGAAATATTTTTTATTACTGCTTCAATCTCACTGCTCTTAATTGATCTGTTAAGGAGTTTTAATTTTTCTTGCTTGAGTCTTCAGAGGTTGTATGTTTTTAGAAATTTTTCCAGTTCATCAGCATTTTCTAGTTTATGTGCAGACATTTTCATAATGTTCATTGATGATATTTTGTATTTTTGTGGTATCAGTGGTATCAGTTGTAATATCTACTTTTTCATTTCTGAATAGGCTTATTTGGGTTCTTTTTTTCTATTCCTGGTTAATCTAGTCAGGAGTCTATTAATTATATTTATCTTTTCAAAGAACCAACTTTTCTCTTCATTGATCTTACATATTTTTCTATCGTTTCCCATTTCATTTTATCCTGCTATGAACTTTTCTATTTCTTTTCTCCTGCTGGTATTAGGTGTGGTTTACTTTTCCTTCCTACTTCCTTGAGATGTGTTTTTAGGTTGTTTAATTGTGGTCTGTCTTTTGATGTAAGTCTTAAAGGCTATGAATTTTCCCTTAGTACTGCTTTTGTTGAATCCCCTAGATTTTGATACCTTGTATCTCCTTTGTCATTCAGCTCAAGGAATCCTTGGATTGCCATCTTAATTTCATTATCAAACCAATAATCATTCAGTAGCAGGTTGTTTAATTTCCATAAATTTTTATAGATTTGAGTGTTTCTCATTGACGTGGTTTCTAGTTTTATTTCACTGTGGTCTGAGAAGATACATGGTATGATTTCAATATTTTTTTAATTTCTTGAGACTTATTTTGTTGCCTAAGATGTGATCAACGTTAGAGAATGTCCCACGTGATAATGAGAAGAATATATATTCAGGAGTTTGGAGATGGAATAGTCTCTAAATGTCTATTTAGGCCCATGTGCTCTAGCACCCCTTTTAAGTCTAGTTTCTTTATTTTCTTTTTAGATCATCTGTTCAGTTCAGTCAGTAGAGTATTAAAGTCCCTGGAAAGTGCAATGCTTCTATTTATCTCTTTGCTTGGACCTAGTAGACTTTGCTTTATGAATCTTGGAGCTCCTGTGTTATATATATAGTTACATTTTCTTGTTGAATTGCTCCCTTTATCATTATGTAATTGTCATCCTTGTGTTTCTTCATCATTGTTAATTTAAAGTCAATGTCATTTGATATAAGAATGGCTACACTTGCTCCCTTTGGTTTCCATTTGCATGGGATTATTTTTTCCATTAAGTAATTGATTTACCTTAAGTCTGTGAGTCCTCTTAGGTTAGATGTGTTTCCTAGAGAAAGAAAATACTTGAATAGTATTTTTTCATCCATTAACATAACTTTTGTCTCTTAAGAGAGGTTATCAGACCATTAATGTTGAGTGATTGAATTAATATGTGGGATGCGCTTCTGTTCCTAGAGTTGGGTGGTATCATACTGTGTTGTTTTTGGCATATGATGTTGTTTTATATGAGCTGTGAGTTTCAGCTTTGGGGTGATTTTACACTGGTGGGTATCTGTTGTGCTGAACCATGTATTATGTGCTTCTGAGTTTTTCCTACAAGGTAGGTCTGGTCATGATAAATTCTCTCAGTATTTGCCTATCTAGAAACTAAAGTCTTTATTTCTCATTCATATATAAAACTTAGTTTTGCAGGATAAAAAATTTCAGTCTCTAAGAAGATGGGGACCCCGTACCTAATAGCTTATAAGGACTCTGCTTAAAAGTTAGCAGTTAGCCTACTGGGTTTACCATTGTAAGTTACTTGATATATTCACTCACAGTTCACAGAAGTCTGACAGTCTGCTGAGTATGTGTCTTGGTGATTGCCTCTTTGCATTTCCTAGGTGTTTGTTGAGCTTCTTGTACCTGGAAGTCTAAATCTGTAGCAAGACTCAATAGTTCTCTCAAGTAGGTTTTCCAGATTTTGTGCTTTTCCTTCTTCACCCTCAGCAGTTGTCTATGATTCTAATATTTGCTTATTTTACCTTATCCCACTTTTCTTAGAGGCTTTGTTTATTCCTCTTGATTATCTTCATTTTGTATATTTTACTGTCTGGGTTAATTCAAAAGAGAAATTGTCAAGTTCTGAAATTCTTTTTTCTGCCTGTTCTAGTCCATCTTTAAAGCTTTACACTGTGTTATGTAATTCTTTTAAGTGATTTTTTTTTATTTATAGGAGTTTGATTTGGTTTTATTTTAATATTTCTGTTTATTAAATTTTTCACTCATTTTCTGAATTATTTTTCTGGTTTCTTTGAGTTGGTTTTCTGTTTTCTCTTGGATTTCATTGTGCTTCCTTGTAATCTGTGTTTGGAATTCTTTGTTATTTTAGTATTTTTATTTTGGTTGGGATCTATTATTAGACAGCTGATGTGCTCTTTGTGGGGTGGTGGTGGTGTTCTTTCACTCCGATTTTTCAATTGTATCACGATGTCCTGTTTAATCTCTGAGACAGTAGGTGGTGTTTATGGGTAAGAATCACCAAAACCCTGTATAATTAAGTCGGAAAATGTAAAGAGTTGTTCAAATTGACCTCCCTGTTAGTAGGTTAAAGATGCTGGAAGGAGGAAGCTGTGGTGCTGTTCTAGGGGACCAGTTATTGGCTTTGGACCCTTAGGAGTAACACTTGAATGCTCCAGATGTTGAGTGTATCCCTGGAAATCCTAGAGCACTCCTATTCTCCAGGACAGCAGAGATGGTGGGAGAGTGAGGCTGAGTGGAGCTACATCTGCTGAGCCTGTGCAGGCTTCATAAAAGCAGGCAAAATAGCTGTCTTGGCAAGAGTTGAGCGTTCATTCAAAGACCACATGGAAAAGCCACCAAGGAGAGTCTGAAGGGGCCCCACCCAGGCAGAACAATCTCCTTGTGTTGGTTGGTCTCTGAGATGTATATTCTGGCTGTTGGGAATGGAATTTGCTCTTCTCCCTTCTCCCACAGTCCACAATCTTCCCTCAGTATCTTGCAGCAGGCAGGAGCTCAAACTAACAAAGTTCAACAGCACTGGTGCTCTTGGCTAGGGGCTTTCTTGTCCAGGATCCTACCTTGAGCTGAGACTGCAGCCTTCCTGTGAGTGAGAGGGGTGGGTGTTCCACATATGTGCTGCAGCTGGGACCTACACTTCATTCTTTTCTGCCCATACGTGCTCCCTTACATCTGGAATTACTTCACACATCTCCTCTCTGTGTCCTTAAGCAACACAGTCAGGTCCTGGGGATACAGGATCTGGCCTATGGGCTAGTTCCAGATTCCCCAAATTCAATCCTTGACCATGCCAGGGAGAAGCATCCCTGAGTGGCCTATGGGATGCTCAAGTAGGTTTGGTGTACCTCTGCTTCAGGGTGTGACCTACTCTCTTGGAACAGCCAGTAGGGCAGCACCTGGGAGGAATCTCACACACCCAGTACCCTTTAGTCCACTGCTTGTCTTTTAAGAGGAAAGGTTTGTAAGCCTCACTCTCTGTGGAAGCCTTGATGCTATAGTTACTTCAAGAGGGGAAACAACCATTTCTGAGAGTCTCAGCTTAAATGTTTTTCTTGGTGGCAGTAGCAGCAGCACAGGAAGGAAGGCTGGAGGAGGAAAAGAGTCTGCCTGGAGAAGAGCTAGCCCTCTGTTTTCATCTGTTTCTCCCCAGAAGGTGGCCAGAGTGTACAGGTTCTGGGATCACACCGATTCCCCTGGAATTCACCAGCCTTTCTGGCTACCACACTCTGGGTAGGAGTTGGGAACTGTTTGTGTGGGAATGAGCTAGAGGAAAACTAAGGGGTGAAGCTCCCTGAGGGCGGGGGGGAGGGGGGAAGAAACACACTGGTAAAGAAGCTATATGGTGCCTGCTGTCTTAGCTTAGGTGTGAAGTGATCAGAAATGCCCCCAAGGGGGCTGTCGCTGTCGGAGGTGTTTTCCCCTCAAGAAGCTCTCAGTTCACAGGCAGCAACAGCTTTTGGGTTTTCAAGGGTAGAAAGATTCTCCAGCAGCTTGAGACCCTGCTAACTTCCATAGATGTGAGGGAAGAAGAAATAACCCTCCTCCCCATCAACCCTTTATGTCAGGCTCCAAGCCTCTAGAGGATTGATCTCTAAGGATATCTTGCTCCTCCTTGTTCTGCTTTGCAACTTCTTCCCATGGAATCTCTGCTAGGTTCTGGCACTTTTCTCTTAAGACTTATACCTGATCAGTGTGGCTTTTTTGTTTTTTTATTTTTCATCTACTTTTTCTTTCTGAGATGATTGATCTGACAGCTGATGTCTCTAGTCAGCCATCTTCCTCCCTCTCTACAAATTAATTTTAATAACTAGGAAAATCAAGTGTTAGTTTAGTGAAGACCTTGAAAAACAACTGTAAATAAATGCTACAATGCCATGTTTATTAATGTTTCTACAAATGGAAAAAATATTTTGTTATATTCAAAAATTATCCAAATATTTCTGCTGTGAGCTGTGATGCCATGGCACTCTACCCAGGGTGAAAGCTTGAGGCTCTGTCTCAAAAAAAAAACCCAAAAACCAAAAACCAAAAAAACCCCAAATATTTTGCATGTTTCGTAAAAAAATTCAAAACCACTATAATATTGAGAATTTATGTGTTTATACATTTGAGTGTTGTTTTGTTGTTTTAGAATAATTCCAATATTCAGAATATATGAATTTCTGATACATAAACAAACAGCATTAGTACTACATTATTCTTCAGTTGAGCAGCTTTGTTGACACAATTTTGAATAGATACATGAGATACACAGGTGTGTTTGTGTGTGTGTGTGTGCATTTGGAAATTCAAATATTACTTTAGTAATTAAAAACAATAATAGCTATAGTAAAAAATATAGTGTGTGTTGTATGAGTAGCTTGAAAAAGAAAGACACTCTCTTATATATTTCTTGAAAATGGCTTTAGCTTTAAACACTTCTAGATTTTCCCTACCAATTTAAATATTTAATGATAATAGTAGAAGAAGTAAAGATGATTGGAGTTTTATAGAGAGTGTCTCATTTTCTAGATGTAAATTTAGATCAATATGTGCCTAAAATTTATATAATTCTAGATTTACAAATCTATCGTACATTTAAAAGGGTAATAAATGTAACTACCATAAGCATCAATATGCTATTTCCTTCTTTTTTTCCTTTTCTTTTCTTTCTGTCTTTTTTTTTTGTGTGTGCATAACAGGGTCTAAGCTGTTGCCCTAGTATTGTGCCATGGTGTCACAGCTCACAGCAACTTCCAACTCTTGGGTTCAAGCAATCATCTTGCCTTAGTTTTTTCTATTTTCAGTAGAGATGAGGTCTTGCTTTTTGCTCAGGATGGCCTTACGCTCATGAGCTAAAGCTATCCACTGCCTTAACCTCCCAGAGTGCTAGGATTACAGGCATGAACCACTGCACCCGGCCCTATTATTTCTTGTTAAGATGCTTTGTATGCATTTTTTCCCCTTTCATCATCCTCATTTGGCTCCTGTGCTGTCCAATCTTGTTTCCTATGCATTCCCCTTGCCTTTAGTGCCTTTTTGCTCTGGATGTTTTGAAGCTTTCTTTTACCCTCCCTTTGATACTGGAATTTGATACTGGGTTTCTAGGCTCTTAGTCTCGGTGGTTTGAAGAATGAAGTGATAGACCACAGTATCAGCATGTTACGTTTTATTCAACAAGTGTTACAACTCTCACAAAGAGCCCAACCTCCTTGCAGAGCAGGATATAAGTGTTACAGCTCTTGCTCTTCTGCTCTCTCTCCCTTAGAGGTCTGCACTGGTCTGTGCTTGGGCTCTCTGCTCAGGGGCTTATATAGGAGCAGTTGTCCAATGAGCTTTTGGGTCCTGAAAACAGACCAATCAGGCACAGGTTTTGAAAATGGACCAATCAGGGATGCACTGGAGGAATCACCAGTGTCTTCTCTTGCTTATGTCTGGTTCCTTTGCTACTGGAGCTTCCATTGGGGGAGGGAAGCTCCCCTCCCTTGCCTATGCTCCAGCCTGCTGGTTCCTCTGCCAGCTGCTGCCAACGCTGCCAAGACGGAGGCGGCAGGTCCTCCAGCCCCTCTGGCTGAGTGCACACCACCTGTCTAGTATCACTTGTCATGCTGCCATTAAGCCAAAGCATTGTTAGTAAATATTTGATGGCTTTCCTTTGTCTATTGAAAAGATTTAAAATTCCTTAACCTGCTACTTTTATTCTATTATATTTGTATCTGATTTATATACTTAGCATTTTTTTGAGCTGTTCGTTGTATCAAATGTATGCTTTAACCCTACAGATGCACTGCGCTGACCTTCAAATGTATCTCATGCTTTTCCACCCCAGGGTTCTTGTGTACACTTCTCTTGCGGTTGTAAATTCCTTCTACCCTCTACTTACTTTATTTATTCTCCAAGACTATATTTGAGTCCCTCTTCTTTGAGGAATGGTTATCAACTAGTGTAGATCATCACTGCCTTTCACTTGCTGTTTTCCGATAGTCCCTGTCACTCAAGAGACATGGTATGATATGAAATCAGTAACAAAGGAAGATCATGTGTTAACTGGATTAAGGGAGAATGATTTCTGGAGTATAAAAACAAACTTGGTCAGGGAAGATAACTGATCTCTATGAGAGAATGCTTAATGATAACCATGGAGAGCAGAGTGTTGTAAGCTGATTCCCTTACAGATATATGCTATACACCGTAGAGAGATGGCTTAGAGCTGTCACTGATATAATTAGTGTTGAGTTATTTTTTTTTCCTTTATGTATGCCATCCAAAATTCTAGTATTCAGAAGTATTCCACAGCCACATCAAGTTTTAGATTCACGGTTAAGAGCTACATTTATAACTTCAGCTGGACTGTAAGCTCTATAGAGATAGGAATTTTGCTTTTCTTTGGTGTCTAATGCAAGTCCACAGTGTAGTGTGTGATGAATTAAATTCTATTTTATTTACCTGATTGTTAACCATGCACTAATAGATGTGGTGGTATGTGGTGTACTTTCTGCACACACTCTGCAATATTTACCAATAAGGATAGCATTTCTTCTCAAAATTAGAAATCAATTTTTAAATAAATTATTTTGTGAAATGGATATTGGTGATATTTATACTCATTATCTTAATTGTAGTTTTAGTGAACAGGAGAAAAAGCTGTTATCCTTTAAGTCAAAGTCATTGCATGCTAATAACACCCCTGAGATCAGAATGATGTTTTTGACATCCACGTGAGGTACATTGAGAAATACTTCTCTTAATTTCCTTCATGAATAAACGTATTCTTAATTCTTTTCTCTAAACCAATGTGGAAATATTCGTAAGCAATTTAGCAGCATTCTTTTTTAATATTCATTTTATACTTTTCATATTATTATTTTATCAGCAAATAATAATACTCCAAATATCATTGGCTATAAATATAGAGATTGAGGGAAATAGGCAATGGTCTGACTATTTGGAATAGTCAGTGCTTTGGAGGTTGGTTTATTTGTTAAACAAAGGATCTTTTTATGTCTTAAAGAGTATATCATGTGTTATGATGATGTACAATTTTTCTATTAAACTAATCAGTTTTAAAAGATAATCATGTTCTTAGACTTTCGTTGTTTATTGCAGCTTAATCATGTTTTATTTTCCCTTACAATAACATATGCTCTATTTGACAATTTTCTAAAAACAATTTAAGGGGATTGCAATATTAAAAAGTGATGAATGTTTGGATTCTCTTTTAACACTGGACCAGCTTTTTAAAAAGTAGATTTAATAATGCGTCTTCTTGGTCACAGTTTGTAAAGCATGATAAGTGAAAAAACAGAAGAGGAAGTGCTTTAACCTAATAAAAAGAAATGCTCTTCATTTAATAAAGAGATGACCTCTCTACTTAGGTTTGCTACCCTTGCTGGTTAAAATAGAGCCAACATGAGGTATTTTAGAGGTTAGTATCATACTGAATTTTGTTGAGAATCTTAACACCTAATTGCGTCTTAAGTGTTGTGCAGTGGTAGCTGACACACAGAGTGTGTAAACCCAGGGCCAGATGTACAGTGATCACTGACACACAGAGTGTGTAAACCTGGGGCCAGATGTGCAGTGATCACTGACACAGAGTGTGTAAAGCCGGGACAGGCGCTGATTTCTAAGTTCTGCACATGTATTAAATCTTTTCATTCTTATACATTCTTTATGGTACATAGTAACATTATTCCTATTTTAAGATGAGAACAGTTATTTAGAAGTCTGTTAACTAACTTGTACAAGTCACTCAACTAATAATTGTCAAATCCAATCCTTCTGTTATACTCACTAAGATAACTAAATATATGAAGTGCAAATGTGGAAAAAATGTGGACCTGGGATATAGGTCATGGGTTAAGTGTCTTTTGCAAGGTCTTATGACTTATCTCTACAAGTTTAATAATCAGCAAAAGTGGGAATGGTAGGTAAATGTTTCAGAAGGATCAGTATGGGGAGCATGTTAATTACTCTATAGAAAAGCACTTTAAAACTTATGAAGTGTGAGTCATAGTCTTTCACATACAGTATTAATAATGTGTAAAATCCCAGAGGATATAGTTAGGAAGTTTAATTTAAGACGCATTAAACATCATTAAGGTTTCTTAAAGTATCTATAATGAAATTGAGGTAAAACCCCTTATTTAATGAGTAGACATTCTTTGTTTATGGAGAGAAAAATTTTATTTGTAGGTTCTATAACCAACCTCTAATAGACATTTATAAAAAGCTCATTTAACAACTAGAGAATCAATATTCTTTTCAAGTGGCAAAGGAGTATATTTCCAAGACAGACCATATCCTGGGTCATAAAACAAACTTCAGTAATTTAAAGGAATTGAATGATATAGGGTGTGTTCTCCAGCTGTGTGGAAACAAACTAGCAACCAGTTACAGCAAGATCCAAGAATATAACTAAACACATGGAAACTACACACTGCTCAATAATCCATTGATCAAAGAAAGGTCCTGAAAGTGACTTAAAAAATACATCACACTGAGTAAGTAGCAAAATAAAACATGCCAATATTTGTGGGACAAACTTAAACCAGTTCTGAGAGGAAAATTTATAGCACTAAAGGCATACTTTAGAAGAGAAGACAAGTGTCAGATCAATAATCTAAGCTCCTACTTCAAGAACCTAAAATTGATTAAATGACACACAGAAAGCTTAGAAATATCTTAGAAATAAGGCATGTGTGGTAGAGTCAAGACAAAATTATTTAAATTAATTGATCTAGATTTTGCCTACTCTATTTGTAGAATGATTTTTGTAATTATTTTGCCTTCGGAAAATCTGAATATACAGCAATGATTTCTATTATATAAATGGTGCAACATATGTGTCAAATGAGTAGATACAAGAAGACAATGTTTACATTATTAATATAAAAATATTTTAGTAGAGGAATTGTAGGATCAAATGGCAGGTCTCATTTTAGTTCTCTAAGTGTTCTCCAGACATCTTTCCAAAAGGGACATATTAGTTTGCATTCCCACCAGCAGTGTAGAAGTGTTCCCTTTTTTCTACATCCACGCCAGCATCTCTGGTTTGGGGAGTTTGTGATGTGGGCTAATCTTACTGGAGTTTTGATTCACATTTCTCTGATGATTAAGGATGATGAGCATTTTTTCATATGTCTATAGGCCATGCACCTGTCTTTTTCAGAGAAGTTTCTCTTTAAGTCCCTTGCCCACCCTGAGATGGGATCACTTGTTCTTTTCTTGCTAATATGTTTGAGTTCTCTGTGAATTCTGGTTATTAAACTTTTGTCAGAGACATAACCTGCAAACGTCTTCTCCCATTCTGAGGACTGTCTGCTTGCTTTACTTACTGTGTTCTTGGCTGTGCAGAAGCTTTTTAGTTTGATCAGGTCCCAGTAGTGTATTTTTGATGTTGCCCAAGGGGTCCTCCTCATAAAATATTTGCCCAGACCAATTTCTTCAAGTGTTTTCCCTCCACTTTCTTCTAGTATTTTTATAGTTTCATGTCTTAAGTTTAAATGTTTAATCCAGTGAGAGTCTATCTTAGTTAGTGGTGAAAGGTGTGGGTCCAGTTTCCATCTTCTACAGATTGCCAGCCAGTTCACCCAGCACCATTTGTAAAATAGGGAATCTTTTCCCCACTCAATCACACTACAACAAAGATATTTGTACCAGAATGTTTATTGCAGCTCAGTTCATAATTGCTAAGTCATGGAAGAAGCCCAGGTGCCCATCGACCCACGAATGGATCAATAAATTGTGGTATATGTACATCATGGAATATTATGCAGCCTTAAAGAAAGATGGAGACTTTACCTCCTTCATGTTTACATGGATGGAGCTGGAACATATTCTTCTTAGCAAAGTATCTCAAGAATTGAAGAAAAGTATCCAATGTACTCAGCCCTACTATGAAACCA
>CAUYQV010012265.1:0-11805 GCA_963574575.1 Galagoides demidoff
CCTGTGATCCCAGCTACTTGGGAGGCGGAGGCAGGAGACTCGCTTGAGCCCAGGAGTTGGAGGTTGCTATGAGCTGTGATGCCATGGCACTCTACCCAGGGGGATAGCTTGAGGCTCCGTCTCAAAAAAAAAAAAAAAAAATAGAATGAATGTTTAATAACTCCACATCTTAAATATGGATTAAGAAAAAAGTTAAAAGCAATAAACAGTTGAACAGTCCACTGGCCTATGTCCTTTATATCAAAATACATATCTATCTCTGTATCTTTATAGATCTAGATATACACACTCTCTCTAACACATTTTAGTTAAGAGACAATGGAAATACTTTAAAATGGTGCTTCTTTCTCTTATATATTGCAGGAATGAAAAATGGTATGAACCCCTATTGGAAGAGAACTTGGTAATATCTGACAAAACTATATGTGCATTAAACCTTCAACCCAGCAATAAGTTTTGGGAATTTATCCTAAAGGTATACCAACAATAACATAACAACACACATGTAGTATATGAAGCTACAGTCGGAATCCATGCCAGCAGCAACCTGAGTCCAGTCTGGTCATAGTAAGCAATTTAAAGTAAGAAACTTGGCATCTGTGTCTCCTGGCTTTTTATCACTATAATTCTAATTCTATCCATGTTCTTAGTACTTTTAGAATTCTTGAAGAACTTATGAAACAAGTGCACAGCAAAAAAGGCTGAAATTCTTTGTTATTTTTTTTTAAAGACACAGACTCACTCTGTTGCCCCCGGCTAGAGTGCTGCGGCATTACCCTAGCTCACAGAAACCTCAAATTCCTGGGCTCAAATAATCCTCCTCCTGAGCACTACAGGCACCCACCACAGTGCGTGGCTAATTTTTTGTAACTTTTCTATTTTTAGTAGATACGGGGTCTCACTCTTGCTTAGACTGATCTTGAACTCCTGAGATCAAGCCACCTTTTTGCCCTGGCCTTCCAAAGTGCTAGGATGACAAGTATGAGCCACCATGCCCAGCCCAGTGTTGCTGTTTTCTTATATTCTTTTTTTTTTCTTCTTAGAGGCAGAGTCTCACTTTGTCACCCTCAGTAGAGTGCTGAGATGTCACAGCTCACAGCAACTTCCAACTCTTGGGCTTAGGTGATTCTCTTGCCTCAGCCTCCCAAGCAGCTGGGACTACAGGTGCCCACCTCAACGCCCGGCTATTTTTTGTTGCAGTTTGGCCAGAGCCGGGTTTGAACCCACCACCATTGGTATACGGGGTTAGCGCCCTACTCACTGAGCCACAGGCGCTGCCCTGTTTTCTTATATTCTGTAAAAACACTAATTTGTACCTTTTCCCTGAAGTACTAATACTGAAGTGGATATATCCACCCATATACAGACAGCTCCCTTCCCCACTATTACCCATAGGACATTGTACGTACTGTTTTAAATCTTGATTTTGTATTTACTATATATAATTTTGGACATTTAAAAAAATAGGTGGACATACATTAAGTACCTCATTCTTTTTGATGGCTACACAATGGTCCACTGTATGAATGTACCATAATCATTTGAAAGTGCCCCCTTTCCCTAGTATAAACATCGTTTCTGGGAACAGATTTCATACTTTTCAAGTATATTCCTTAGTCTAAATTCCTACCATTAAATATTAACATTTCATGTCACATTTTGTGTGCACAAATATAAGTTACACAAGTAGACTTTAATTTCTAGACACAACATGGAGGAAGCTTACACACTAATGTTCACTAAGCGAAAAATGTTGATGCTCAAAACTTCATCTATTCTTTTCTTCCAATAAATACAGAAACACATAATAAATTTATGTTGGAAATAGAAAAGATCCTCACATTCTAGACATCACCTATTCTAAAACTTTACCAGACTTCTTTAGTTACGAGCACAACCCAGCTAATTTTTCTATTTTTTTTTTTTTTAGAGACAGGGTCTTGCCATCTTGCTTAGGTTTCTCTCGAACTCCTGGCCTCAAGAAATCCTCCTGGTTTGGCTCCCAAAGTGCTGGGATTACAGGTATGAGCCACCATGCCTGGTAGAGATAGTAATCTTTGACATAGTGGGTGATATTTACTATACCTCTCCTTTACCAGCTGTTTTCTGCCTATACCATTGCTTGCATTGCCATCACCAGCTAAACACCCCCCTTTCCTTTGGAATATTGTTTCTGGTTCTGCCATTCTACAGAAATTGCTCTCTTAAATGTCACTAATGATATGTTAGGCACCAAATCCTGTATGGTTTACTTAACCCTCATTATCTTCGACTTTTGTTTTTTCTCTTTAAAGAAACACACCTAGGCTAGAATGTAGTAGTGCAATCACAGCTCACTGCAGCCTCCTATCCTGGGCATTAGCAATCCTCCCACCTCAGCCTCCCAAAGTGTTGGGATTCAGGTATGAGCCACCATGCCCAACCTCACTTCTAGTGGTGGTGGTGTTTTTTCTGAGATGGTGTCTCACTCTGTTGCCCAACCTAGAGTACTATGGTGTCATCACAGCTCATAGCAATAACAAGCTCCTGGGTTCAAGTGATCCTCCTGCCTCAGCCTCCCAAGTAGGTGGGACAATAAGCCCCACCACAAGGCCTGGTTAGTTAGTTTGTTTTTTTTTTTCTATTTTTAGTAAAGACAGGGTTTTGCTCTTCCTCAGGCTTGTCTCAAACTCCTAAGCTCAAGAGATCCTCCTACCTAGGCCTCCCAGAGTGCTAGAATTATAGGTATGAGCAATTCAGCTGGCCATCACTTCTTTTCTTGAATCACTTGTACACTCCTAGAGCAGCAGTTCTCCCCTGTGTGTCATGACCCCTTTGGGGGTCGAATGACCCTTTTACAGGGGTAACCTAAATACATCCTGCATATTAGATATTTACATTACGATTCCTAACAGTAGCAAAATTATTGTTATGAAGTAGCAACAAAAATAATTTCATGGTTTGGGGTCACTACAACATGAGGAACTATATTAAAGGGTCATGGCATTAGGAAGGTTGAGAAGCACTGTCCTACAGCTTAGCTACTCTATGCTGTAGTTCTTTAACTTGGCATTTCTAACATCAAAGAAGTGCTTTCCTTAAGCCAGAGGTTCTCAAACTTTTTAAACAGGGGGCCAGTTCACTGTCTCTCAGACCGCGGGAGGGCCAGACTGTGGGCCCTGGGACGAGTCAGCTGCTAAGCAGGACAGGCAGCTGTGGCAAAAACACCTGGCGGGCTAGATAAATGTCCTAGGCAGGCTGCATGTGGCCTGTGGGATGTAGTTTGAGGATGCCTGCCTTAAGCACTAGCACTTTACTTCTAAATACCTGCTGGAAATTTCTACCTGAATGGCCCACAGGTACCATCGATTAAATTCCATAGGGCCCACAAAAAAAGCTATTCTACCTCCGAAACCTCTCATCATTCTCTTGATTGCTATTGCTAGTGTCATACAAACTGTAATTATTTTCCACCTAGATAATGGCAATCCCATCTCAGTATGCTTCCCATGGTCCTCGCATCCACCTCCTCCAATTAGTCTTATACAATGGCTTCAGAGTACAAAGGCATGGCTCTGATCACTCTCTTTTATTTCTTCTGCTTAAGAACCTTCTGATTCCCCAGGGATCACTAAATAGCACACAGATATAAAAACCAAACAATCTTTGGTATCCTTGATCTTGCTAATTTAATCTGCCTTTCCAAACTTATCTCTTAGTATCCTCCTCCCTACTTCATATTCCATCTTCCAGTTAAATTGAACACTTGACACTTGATAAAGATGCTTCACACTTTGTGATGAGCCCACTTTTAGAATCAACACTTCCATCTCTACTTATAAAATCCTATCAATCCTTAAAAGTTTGTTGTTTTGTTTTGTTTTGTTTTGTTTTTTTGAGACAGAGTCTCACTATGTCACCCTCAGTAGAGTACTGTGGCATCACAGCTCACAGCAACCTCAAACTCTCGGGCTTAAGCAATTCTCTTGCCTCAGCCTCCCAAGTAGCTGGGACTCCTGGCTATTTTCTGACTGCAGGTGTCATTGTTCAGCAGGCCTGCACTGGGCTCGAACCCACCAGCCTTGGTGTATATGGCCAGCGCCCTACTCACTGATGACCTACAGGTGCCAAGCCTATCCTTAAAAGTTTCAAACCAAATGCTGTCTTGTCTACAAAGCCTTCTCTAATTCCCCAGCCATATTTTCCATTTTTTGAACTCTCTCTGCATTCTGAGTATACCTTTCATGAATCTGATACCACTCTGCCTTGGATGTTGTTTTTTTATATACTTGTCTTATCTCACCTCTAAATTGTAAGCAAATAAGTTCTGAGGGAAAGCAAAGTATCTAAATCATCCTTTTGTCCTTTACAGCAAGGTTGATGCTCAATCAATATTTACTGAATGATTAGGAAGAATATAAATAACTCTAAAGCCAAAAAAGGCAAACACATTCTGAAGAAATGTACAATTCTTTCAATAAGCTAGGGTGAGATTCACTTGCAATAGATGTGTATACGTAACTCTCAACTAACACATTTTTAAATGGAAATACTGGCTCTCCAACCTCTTTCCACTCATATTAAAAACTTTCTTGAATCAGCATCAGGTAGAAAACAATGGTTTGCAAGTAAACAAAGAGATCTGTAGGCGTCCCATTAATGCTATGCATCTGAGATGAGAAAAAAGTACCATGATAATGACTTTAAGTACATGAATTAGAGTTCTTATAAATTCTAAGCTGATTATGAACTCAATATCATTCTCAAATACTTACAGGAGTAAATGAGAGCTGGAAAAAGCGTTTCATTTCTTTCCTGAGCTGTTTCAACCAGCATACGAAGTGGACCTTTTGGACACAAAACGGCCACTAAATCTAGAAAGAGAAAAATACAAAAGGCATTTGTTAAAATACATGGGCTAAACTTGCAAATGGGTATGTTAGGAAGGAAAAAACCAAGGGAAAAATTTTTACTTTTTTTGTTTTACACAAAATATGTTGAGCAAATATGAATAAATGGCAGGTAAACTGGTGGTGAGCAAAATAAGCAAAACCACAAAGATGACCCATACCAATCTCATTTTGGCTTTGTTTGCTATGTGTGTAGTCTACAGTGTATCATTACTGGGTTCTAGGAATAAATCTTCCCAGTTTGAAGGAAAGAGGCAGAGATGAGACATTTTATTCTAGGGCAATTATCAATGTACAATAGCAGAAATGAGACCAAGTCACTTCCAAACAACAGCCCCTGAGCTCCCAACAGAAGCTCTACTCTGAGAGGAATTTAACAGATGGAATTTAACTCAACTTTTCAAAATGTGAATAGCCCAGTAGAAAAAAATTCAACCCTTCTCCTTTTTAAAAATAGTATCGTGTAGTACCAAAATAATTAAAATAAGAGGGCAATACATTTCAACAAACCAAAATAATTAACAACTCTTTGCATGATATGGTTTAATACAGCAGTTCTCAACCTGTGGGTCGTAACCCACAGGAACTATATTAAAGAGCCACAGCATTAGAAAGGTTGAGAACCACTGGTTTAGCATTTCTTTAATCTTCAGGCAAATAAAAGCATTTTACAAACATTCAGTCTCACAATACATGTGGTATTGAAAAGTGGCTCATTTTACAAAAACAATAATTCAGAGAGGAAGAAACGTGCCTAAATTATTCTTGAATATACCACCATTCTTTCCATCTACTGCAATTTTTCTTTCATTTTCTGTGTAATGAAAATTTAGAATAGAAATGTAAAAATAACCCCAAACACTTAAAAATATAGATATAGCTAAATTTATAAAGGAAGAAATGATAGCTACTTTAACATTATTGGTCATTTTAAATACACTTAAATAAAAAAAACTTCATACTGTGAAGTGGTCAGGTCTCCTTGTATAACAACAACAGCATAACGAAGTAATAAAACACACAGTAATAAACAGTAATAAAACACACACACACACACACACCCTCCTCTCTCTCTCCTCACCATTCCTACTTCAGTTTGTTTGAAAAAGAAAAGGGAAATTTTGCCTTGTTCAGAAATAATGAGGTTTTCAGTTTGTTTGACAGTGCTATATCCTGTAGCTATTCTGCTTTTATTACAGGCTCTCCCTAATAGACTTGCTAAATAATAAACTCAGTTATTTCTTATAGCAATTAAAGTGAATTAAAATTAATTTTGCTTTGTAAAGTTCATAAGAATCTTTGTAACAAATTAAGGCATTTTGAGGTCTTATAAAAATGAAGTTCTAAATTACTACTCTAAATATTGGATACAAAAATCTCTCCTAATTTAAAGGAATGCAAAGCTCTGTAGAGATAATCATTTGTATTATGTGCAGACAAAATAGAGGGTTGATGGTAGGAACAGTGTAAAATGACGGAAAGAATACTGGACTTGGAATTCAGGTTCTAGATTGAACAGTTTAAGCTTAGGTAAATAATTCACCTCTAAAGAGTCCAAGTTTCTTAGTAGTAAAGTAAGAATGATAACCGCCTTTGATACTTCACAAGATTATAGTAAAAGAACAACAAACATTTACTGATAGGATACTGCTCCCAGTGCATTAGTGTATTACATGTAACATAATTTAATATACACAGTAACTGAGATTTAAAGATTGAGTAACTTGGGTGTGGTCCAACAGCCAGTAAGTGATGAGTAAAAGAGTCTAGATTTAAACCCAGGCACTCTATCTCCAGAATTGTCCAGCTAAGCAATAACAGATGAGAACTTTGCAAACCATCAAGACTTTATAACACAAGGTTATTACAAAGTCAGACATAGTGAGTATATGGATTCTATAGTTCTATGACAGATTATTCAAATATAATAGAACGAGTTCAATTCTATCTCCACAGACTGTTGCTTCTTCAACCAAATGGGGATGATGAGGTTTCCCAGTAGAGGTCATCAGACATTTTAGTAAGTATCTGAACAAGGGATAAAGAGATGGCTTCATAATATAGAAACTATATTCTGACCTCTGAAATTCGGTCCCTTTTTGGCTTTCATGCAGGGAAACAGCTGCTTCAGTTATTTATGCTGGGAACATTATGACTATTCAGGACTCATGGCACACTGTTACAGAATTTGAATCTCACACCACCAAAATAAGCTTTATTTTTAAGAGTAATTCTACTCAAGTTACCTTATAAAAAGGTAGATAACTTAATTTTGATTTAAAAAATGAATTGAACAATTTACATATCAAGCACTTGGTGCTTCCTTTTCTTTTCCTTGTGCTTTTAAACACATATTTAATTCATTGAACTCTTACAACCCTGAGAATCATTGTCCCAATTTACAAATCAGGAAACTAAAGCTCTAAGAATGTGACTCACTTTCCTAAGGTCATAAAGACTGTCAGCGGTAGAGATGGGATTTCAATCTACATCTTCTGACAAGTTCAAGGTTTCTTCCATTAACCCATCACTGAGCTAAACTAGAAGTAGTAATAAAATAATAAAAAAAAAACCTCAAAAATTTTGAAATCTTTATGTAAAAAAAAGTTATAATCACTTCTTGGCCTTTTGGCTAAGATTAAGTGAAAAAAACCCTACTGATAATTCATTATTTAATGAATAACTATGGGATATAAATTTTATCATTTTCCCTACACCAAGATAATTAGATGAGGAAGGAAAACATGTCAGTGAGGCATTCCTGTAATGAATAAATTATTAGGTTTGGGTTTTACCATATACTGAGATTACAGCCAAGATGAGCCATGCAGTCCATTCAGGGAGGTACTTGATGAACACCAGGGCCATGAGGGCACTGATCATAATGAGATACGCCTGCTGGAGTCGAAGTGGACCTTTCCAGTGTATGGAAATCATTCCTACCACACCAAAATTCCAGATGAGCAGTGCAACAGTAATGTAATCCACAGCAACGTTATAGGTTTTAAACACTTCTCTGGAAAAAATAGATTTAAAAAGATTTATGCACTTTATGTATTATGTATATTTATGTATTTTAAGAAATAGGGTCTCAGTCTGTCATGCAGGCTAGAATGTAGTAGCACAATTGTAGTTCACCATAACCTCTCCTGGGGTCCAGTGACCCTCCCACCTTGGCTTCCCAAAGTGCTGGGATTATAAGCATAAGCCACTGTACCTAGCCTCATGTACAATAATTTTTATAAAAACACTGCTTAGAATGATGATTCCCAAACATCAGGTATTTATATAATATTTTATAATTTTACCATATCCTACATCAACTGTGCTTGACATAGAAACTTTTCTTTAAATTAATTCCCGCTTTTCTTCAAGTTGAGCTTATTTTAACAGGAAGCTCTATATCTTTCGCATAAATGGGAAACCAGTATCATAAGCCATAACTATGAAGATAAGTACAGAAATTGAAAAAGACCATATACCACCTAAAATATCATACTAAACTTTGGGAAATACTAGTTTAAAATACCTGAAATTAGAAATAAACATGCACTGAAAAATTTTACAGGTAAGACATAAGTTTTCATACAATGAAATTTAGTGATCATTAAAAAATATATATAGTTTTATATACACACATAAAAATGAAATACAGGCATAACACATTGCTGTTGGAAAAATACCTTATTTATATAAAATACTATGAGAGAAGAGTGGGCAAGAAATTGGTATGTTAATTCTTTAGGTGCCAGGAGTCTGGTCATTTTTCATTTTTCTTATTTATAATCTTATGTCTTTTTTCTTTTTTAAAACATTTTTACAGTGAAGAAAAAAACTATTTTAATTTCTGGGGGGAGAAATCCACCATTTAAAAAAAGAGGCTACAGCTACAGAAGACACTCCAGAGACTAAGGAGAAAGACAGTGCTCCTTCATGAAGCATAAATTTTAGGTTACAAGTACTATTTCAGGAAGATGATTCATATCCCACTTTGAAATAAAAAATAAACAATGAAATTTCTGGATTAAGCATTTCAGATATCCGGGAACTCAAAAAATACGTATTAATCTTTGTTAGGTAATACATCATAAGATTTAACATTCACAACAGATAAACTGAAAAGTTTCTTCTCCATTTTGTCCCACAGTTCCCCTTCACTAGAGGAAAGCACTGATTTCAATGTGTATCCTTCCAGATAGAGTCTACATGTATCACAGACACAATTGATAGGATACTACCTACAGTTTTCTGGGCCAGGCTTTTTTCTCTTAACAATAAAATGGAGAACGTTCTATACCAGTATTCAGTATATCAGAGCTGCCTCATTCTTTTTAATGATTATTTAAATTTAATTTTTTTAGAGACAGGGCCTCCCTATGTTGTCCAGACTGGATTCAAACTCCTGAGTCCAAAGGATCCTTCTACCTCAGCCTTCCAATCAGCTGAGACTACAGGTGCACCTATAGCCATGCCTGGCTTCTCATGGCTTTTATTATGGATGTACCATAATTTATTTAACTAATTTTCCATTGATGTGTATTTAGATGATCTCATTCTTTTGCCATCTGAAACATGCTGTAATGATTATCCCCGTAAATTATCAAGTTCAGGGCACTTAATATATATATTTTTAATTTTCTAATATTTTATTAGGCAAGTTTTCAAATATATAGTATAGTTGAAATAATTATACAGTGATCACCCATAACCCACCACATACTTTTCATAATTTTTTTCTTCTTCATCACATGTAGGGAATTTGTTTGTAGGTAGCTCTTAAGTTTTGTGGCCCTCATCATAATGACCCCAGATTCCTTTTGGGTATGTTATAAAGGCACTTAATATGTTAATGGATTTGCTAAACTGCTCTGAGTGAAAAGTTATACATAAAAAAAAAAAAAGAAAGAAAAAGAAAAGTTATCCATCAATGTGTATGAATTTATTTCCCTGTATCTTTCCCTGGATATTATCAAACTATCTGATCTTTGTTTACTTAAGGCATAGCTTTAATTACTATTAATCTTATGAGGAGGGTATACATGTTTTTTTTTCTTTCTTGCCTCAGCTTCCTGAGCAGCTGGGATATATGCCACCATCCCTGGCTATTTTTCCATTTTTTTGTAGAGACAAGGTCTCACTCTTGTTCAAGCTGGTCTTGAACTCCTGGCCTCAAGCAATTTTCCTGCTTTGGCTTTTCAAAGTGCTAGGATTACAGGTGTAAGCCACCATGTCTGGCCCATGTTCTCTTATTAAAGAATAATTCGTGCTTCTCTTTCTCTCATATCCTTTGTCTACATTTTTGTTGTTAAGTTGTTGATCTTACTGCCAGGCAGAACTTCCTTACAGATAAAGTAAATTAGTCTTTGTCTACAAAGTGAGCACAGAATGCATATAGTAGTTTTCATTCATCTTTTTTTTTTTTCTTTTTTGCAATTTTTGGCCAAGGCTGGGTTTGAACCCAACACCTCCCAGCGCCCTACTCCTTTGAGCCACAGGCGCTGCCCTCATTCATCTTTTGATTTTGTTCATGGTGTCATTTGTTTGTTTCTTCTTTGGCTTGCAGAATGGAAATGAGTTTATTGATCTTTTCTTTTGTATCATACTTAAAATATTATACATATATTTTAAATATTCCCTCCTCCCCATGTTTTCCTCTAGTTAATAGTTCTACTTTCATATTTAGATCTCTAATCTATTTGCAACTTATGCTGGTATAGATATAAGAAAGAAACATAAAATTTTCTGATGACTACCCAATGATCCCTATATCAATTACTAAATAATCCTTCTATAGCCTAATGACGCTAAGTTTAGTTTACAATAAACTAAATTCTGTCATATGTTTGACCATTTTTCCAGACTTTCTAATCTCTTTTGCAGGTCTATTTTAATTATTGTAGCTTTATAATTTCATATCAGGCAGGCCTAGTATTCCTTCCTTTCTCTTCTTTTTCTGGACGCTCTCCCTTATTTTTTCAAATTTTAGAATCTTCTTGTCTAGATTAAAAATAATAATTAGGCTTATATTAAATCCTAAAATAGCCAGGGGCAGTGGTTCATGCCTATAATTCCAGTACTTTGGGAGGCTAAGGAAGGACAATTACTTGAGGCCTGGAGTTGGAGACTAGCCTGAGTAACACAAGGAAATCTTGCCTCTCTAAAAAGTAGAAAAATGAGCTGACCATAGTGGCAAGTACCTAAAGTTATAGCTACTCAGGAGGCTGAGGCAGGAGGATCTCTTGAATCCAAGAATTTCAGATTGCAAAGAGATCTGATGACACTTTTGCACTCTAGCCAGGTGACAGAGCAAGGCTCTGTCATTAAAAAAAAAAAAAAAAAAAACCCTCAAAACAAACAAAACACTTATTACATTACCCTTAATATAAAGTGACAGGAAAAGTCTTCAGTCAGATAAATGGATAAAGGACAAAAATAGAATTTATACAAGAAAATATAATGAACATGTAAAAATGTTCATGTTAACTAGTTATCAAAAATACATAGGAAGGCTGGGCATTGTGGCTCACATCTGTAATCCTAGCACTTTGGGAGGTCAAGATTTGAGATAAGGAATTTGAGACCAGCCTGAGCAAGAATGAGACCCAGTCTATCAAATAGAGAAAAATTAGCCAGGCATGGTGGCACATGCCATAGTCTCAGCTACTCAGGAGGCTGAGGCAGAAGGATTGCCTGAGCCCAAGAGTTTGACGTTGCAGTGAGCTATGATCATGTTGTTATACTCTAGCCTGGGCAACAAGACCCTGTTTTGAAAAAAATAATTTTTTTTTTTTTTTGAGACAGAGCCTCAAGCTATCCCCCTGGGTAGAGTGCCATGGCATCACAGCTCATAGCAACCTCCAACTCCTGGGCTCAAGCGAGTCTCCTGCCTCCGCCTCCCAAGTAGCTGGGACCACAG
>CAUYQV010012266.1:0-37392 GCA_963574575.1 Galagoides demidoff
AGAATTGGAAGTGGAAGTTCATTTGAACATTTAAAATAATTTTATGAAAAAGATGAGGAAGTCTCTGAAGAAGACAGACGCATGGCCTACAGACATATGAAAAAATGCTCACCATCCTTAATCATCAGAGAAATGCAAATCAAAACCACTTTGAGATATCATCTAATGCCAGTTAGATTAGCCTATATCACAAAATCTCAAAATCACAGATGCTGGCAGGGTTGTGGAGAAAAGGGAACACTTCCACACTGCTGGTGGGAATGCAAACTAATATGTCCCTTTTGGAAAGTCATATGGAGAACACTTAGAGAACTAAAAATAGATCTACCATTTGATCCTATAATTCCTCTGTTAGGTATATATCAAGAAGACCAAAAATCACGCTATAATACAGATATCTGTACCAGAATGTTCATTGCAGCCCAATTCACAATTGCTAGGTCATGGAAGAAGCCCAAGTGCCCATTGACCCATGAATAGATCAATAAATTGTGGTATATGTACACCATGGAATATTATACAGCCACAAAGAAAGATGGAGACTTTGCCTCCTTCATGTTTACATGGATGGAGCTGGAAAATGTCCTCCTTAGCAAAGTATCTCAAGAATGGAAGAAAAAGTGTCCAATGTACTCAACACTATTATGAAACTAATTGTCAGCTATCTTAGGAAAGCTATAATCCAAATGGAGTCCAAGACTACAGGGAAGGGGGAGAGAGAGGGGAGGGGAGGGGGAGGATGGGTGAAGAGAATGATATTGTGGGGATCACGCCTATGATTTATCCTATTAGGGTACATGTGAATTTGTCTAAAGGTCGGATACAAATGTCTTAACACAAGAATTATGAGAAGGACACGATGGCTACGTTAGCCAGTTGGATGAGAGTTTTTCAAACTGTATATGGAAGCAACACACTGTATCCTATGACAGAATTAATGTACACAATTATGATATAATAAAAAATATTTTAAAAAATATAAAAATTGAAAGGAACCTTAGAAGTCATCTGTCATGCAGTTCATGAATCATCTCTATAGAAACCTAAATGGTTGGTTGTTCACCTGTGTCTGCTTGAACTTTTCTTTTGATTTTCTTTGAAAGCTCTAGTTATAGAAAGTCATTTCTTATGTTGAGCTGAAATGTTCCTCAGTGTCTGGTTCATGCTTTGGCCCAAGTTTTGCCATATGGAACAAACGACAAATGTCCCCTGAGGTATGAGTCGAGGCAGTGTGTTTGGGGGGAAGCACATAGTAGCCTTTAGAATTTGGCAGGTCTGAGTTCACTTCCTGGCTTAGCCACGGACACGCTGAGTGAGTTTCTGTATTATGGCAGATTATTTAATTGCCACAAATTCTTCCCATCACTGGATGCTTCTTCCTTGGATTTGCTCTGGCCAATAAAATGTGGAGAAAATGCTACTGGGAAAGTTCTGGAGCTTGGTCTCAGGGGCCTTGGTCCTCTCGGGATGCTGCTCTGAGCCTGCCATAAAAGGAAGTAATCTAGCCTACAAAAGGTAAACGGATGCTCTGAAGGGAACCACAGCACTCCATGGCTGCCAGGCAGGAGATGGGCTATTTGGACCTCCCAGCATGGAAGACCCTCCAGCTGAATGTGGCTGCCTGACAAGACCCTGGCAGAACCAGCTGAAGTTGAAGAACTCCTCAGCTGATCCATACAATGATTGTTGCTTTAAGCCACTGAGGCCCAGCCAAAGTTAATAGAAACAGAAATGTTAATTAAACTTCCTGAGTTTCTTCCCCATCCATCGGGTAAGAAAAAGTACATTTTGCACAGTTATTAGTGAAGATTAAGTAATATAAAGAATACAAGTTGTGTAAGCAGCTGCCACTCGCATCTTTCATTTTTACTCTTCTAGACTTCAAGGTGAAGCAGACTTCACCTTGTTTGAGAAGCTTTCTGCCTATTTATTACACGGGTCTCTATCTAATTACCTTCCTGCGACTATTTCCCCTATTTTGTTAATGCCCTCCCCCCCAAAATAGTAGGGCAGATGTGATCTGATCATTGCCTGTTACAGTAGGACAGTTGCCTTCAGTAACAATACTTTTCACACGGTAGGTACCAAAACAATGCTGTTCTTCTTCTTTATTAACCCAGCCCAAGTCAGGGTTCCTTTATTTAGTTCAGGTATTCCTATTGTCATATATTCAGCTTGCTGTTAATTATCACTTTGCTTACTCTGAGTTGAACTACTGTCACATCAGGCTCCCTTCCCCTGAACTTGTACAGGTATTTTCCCAGAACTTAAATTTAGGACTTAATACCTAAGCTGGAGAAATTTCTTTTCATTAGTCTTAGCCTAGCACTCCAGCTGGCCAAGGTAATCTTGGTCTTACCCTGTCATGTTCCTTCACTTGGTGCATCTAGATAATTATTACTAAAAATAACGTTACAGGAAAGAGCTAGGGAAGGTGTCAAGCGACACACTAAACACCTCTTCCAAGTCTGGCACAGGGACAGGAAATAGTTTTATCGACTGTATGACAGGTATATGTCATTCACAGCATACAGATTGCTTCCACACACATTAGCATGTCAATCCATGGTCAAATATGCCCAGTAGAGGTCTGTAAGTGCAGTAAAATTCTTTGCTGAAATTAAAACACACTATGTCTCGTGAAAATATTCTTTATTTTTGAGTGATGTCACAATCTGTGTCCATTCTCTTTATTGGATTGCAGTGAATACAAAAACGTATACAACCCCACAGTTATGATTATACAAAAAAAAAATCTTAAGCCTGTGGTCAGGGATAAGGCATTAAATCAAACTTTCAGTGCTTTTAAAAAGTCAAAAGTGAAAAAGTGACAGTTTTGTGCGAGAACGAATCTTGACGGCCAAAACGAATCTGAAATCGCCGAGTGAGAGACTTCACCAGCGTTTTCAAGAGAGCACCTGCGTGTGAGCACACTCCTGTGTTCCCAGAGTCGGAGTACACTTTGGGAAGGGGAAGAGAGTGAAGAAGGAAGTAGCAGTTGGGTTCCCTCCCTTACGCTCTTTCATCCCACCTTCATCTGCCCCTTTCTAGACAAGGAGACTGAGTCTCCAGAGGAGCGTGAGACAGTTACAGAGGCCTCACACGAAGAGCCTGCAAGAAGTAAAATGCCACGTGCTTAGCGCTGCAGCAGCCTGAGAGGCTAGGCTGTGCCGGCCCGCGCCGAGCCGGGGGCGCTCAGCCCTACGGGTGCGGGCTGCTGCTTTGGAACGTCCCCTCCACGCACCAGCACACCGACTAGGCAGGCCCTTCATCCAGATTCGGCTTCGTAGCCGGGCGGGGCGGGACGAGGAGGGGGCGTGTCCCTTCGCCCAGCCCGGCCAACGCGCACGCGCAGCGGGCAGAAGGGGGCCCGGGCCCACTCCAGAGCGCGCGGCTGCGCACTGAGCCGCCCGCACTCCCGGAAGCGGAGCGCCGAGCTCTCGCCACGTCTGTCCCGGCACATCCTCCCGGGTACGGGCTGCCGCGGCCCCAGACGCCAAAGCTACGGCCCACAGACGGGACTGGGGGCGTCATGGGCAGCGCAGTCCCTCGCTCCGTTTCCTCGCTGCTCCTGCTGTTGCTCCTGCTCCGAGTCGAGCAGCTCCGGGGCGCCGAGCTCACCTTTGAGCTTCCGGACAACGCCAAGCAGTGCTTCCACGAGGAGGTGGACCAAGGCGTCAAGTTCTCCCTGGATTACCAGGTGAGGCGCGGCACCCGGCGGAGCTCCCTTGTCTCTCCCGCTCCCGGGTCTTCCGGGGCGCTTGCGCGCCCCTGACTAGAATGGCTGGAATTAGACCAAGAGGCTGCGGAGGATGGCGGTCCTCAGAAACCAGTTTCCTTCCCCTTGAGGAGGAACGTTTGTCAGTCGGAGCCCAGCTGAGGCGCGGCCCGGCTGAGAGGGGGAGGTAGTGAGCGCAGCAGGTGAGTGCCGGGATGGGGGTGACTGAGGCGGGTCCCGCATCCCGGGATGTTGGCCAGAATAACCTGCCCTAGGCCCCTGGGAATCTAACGACAGTCAATTCTGATCCTCTGGGCACGGGCTCTCAGTCTATCCTAAGTCTTTTTTGACCATCCTGTTACTGCAAGTACTGAAAAATGGAAGTGGAGGGAAAGGTTTATAGTTTTGTTCCTACCAACCTGCATTTATTGACGTTGAAGTCGCGGGTGAGTGTAGCCGTGGTGGAAATGATGGGTGCTTTGGAAAGGAGGGCTCAGCGCAGCCTTTGCGTCCTGGCACTGTTTACAAGGAATAATGGTGTGGCTGCAAGACTGGGCCCTTGCCATATGGCTCAGAAAAGCCTAGCTCCTATACTCCTGTCACCTTTGAGAGATATCTTGGCTTACAGTTATGGAGAGTAGGTATAAGGATTAATGAGCAGATCCAGGTAGGACCGAGTGAACGTCATACTCAGATAACCATCTGCTTGTGTTTGCATGCTGGCAGGTATTCCAGAAATGAGGAGGCATGGGCAGCATGAATGAGGGCAAGCTAGTGGCCGGCCCCTCTGGGGTAGAGGCACTGGAGAAGGCTCCTGCTTGGAGACAGCTTCAGGTGTGCTAGCCCTAGTCACTGATCTGTCTGTTTTCACATCTGTGTGGACAACATGCAAATTGTGGCCTAAGTGCCAAAACGGGGAAAAAAAAAAGATAATTTTGTGGATGGAAAGCACTGAGGTGTCATTTAGGTATTCCCAGGACAGAAATCCCCTGTCAAAGGGTGTCCAGCATTGACTTAAACACCCTCTGCAATAGGACGCTCACTACTTTATATAAAGCTTGCTGAATAGGACTAGTAACTTTTGTCTGGACGAGGGATATTTTAAGTTCGGAAGCAGATGTTGACGGTGTCTTTTGATGGACCTTGGTTATAGCCCCTGCCTGCCTGTGTGATTTTGCTCTGTACAGGTCTTACTTTTCTTATGTTTACAAGGAGAGTTTGAACTAAATGATTCTTGAGAACTTGCTGTCCCCTGACACTGATTCTTTGTATCTATATTTATCTTCTTGCATTCCATCAGTAATAATATTAACAGTTACTAGAACCACTCAGCAAGTTGGGAATGGTGCTTGCTCGCAGCTCCTGTCTCCTGCTGGGAGAGAGAAGCAGTAAGTGTAGTGTGCATTCCACCTGTTGTGCTCCTGACTGGCCCCAAACCAGATTCCACCTCTCCACCATCACCCCCAGAGGGCCAGTTTGTGGTCTGAGGATTTCCTATAATCCTTACCTCAACCTTATGAGGTAAATAGTACTATTAATATTTTATAGATGTAGACATTTTAATGATGCAGACACATCCTCACAGAGTAAAGTAACTTGTCCAGAGTCAGGCAGCTATTGGGTGACAGTCAGTGCCCTAAAAAAGTGACTTGCTGGTGGTGCCTGTGACTCAAAGGAGTAGGGCGCTGACCCCATACACTGGAGGTGGCGGGTTCAAACCCAGTCCCAGTCAAAAGTAAGTGACTTGCTCCATATCTTCTGTTACCTCTTGAACAAACAGAAAGATGCCTTGGGACAGTTTCCTGGGCATCCCTCCTTTCTTCTTGCTCCTGTTTCTGAAGCCTTGTCACCAACCCTATCCTAGGAAGAGCAGTTATCCTGGACTATGCTCACTTGCACTGCAGAATAGTGCAGCGGCTAAGCATTTGAGCATTAGAGCCAGCAGCCCCTAAGGTCAGATCCCAGTTCTACCACTTTGCTTGGAGCCTCAGTTTTCTCTCCTGTAAAATGGGAACAATCAGTCGGTCTTATTGTTCTCTTGCAGGACAAAACTTGGGAGTCAGGCAGATGTAAATTAAAATTTTAGCCTTTTCACTTTCAAGCAATGTGATCATGGACAGTTTACCCAGTTCACCTTGCTCAGCCTTCATGAAGTGGGAAGTGGCAGAGCACCTACCAGAACACCAGGAGCCTTCCTGAGAAGGCTGTGAAGATGCTGTGATGGAAGTGTTTGTAGAGTTTGATCATGGCATGCTCAGCATTTGGTAAGTGGTGATTGTCCCTCTAATAACAGCAGACATTTTGTGGTTGTTAGGTCATCACTGGAGGCCACTATGATGTTGACTGCTACGTGGAGGACCCACTGGGGAACATCATCTACAGGGAAACCAAGAAGCAGTATGACAGCTTCACTCACCGGGCTGAGGTCAAGGGTGTTTATCAGTTTTGCTTCAGTAATGAGTTTTCTACTTTCTCTCACAAGACCGTCTACTTTGACTTTCAAGTGGGCGATGAGCCCCCCATTCTCCCAGAAATGGGGAACAGGGTCACAGCTCTCACCCAGGTGAGTGGACATTAACAGTGACAGGCTCACTGAAGCCTCCTAGTGGTTCCTCCTTGTTGGCCTCTGTCTGGCTGGTGAGCAGAGACATCATTCATCACTGTGTGTTGGCTTTGCTTCTTTCTTCACCTCCAGTCTTGAAGGGATGCTTTGTTCTCCTTCCAACCCTCCTTTCTGTTCTTTAACCAGATCCCTACAGTACTTTCTCTCATATCTTTCTCTGCTCCTTCATTCCCACTGAATCCAATCCTTCCTGAAGTCTGGATGATGTGTGCTTCCCTGTTTAAATGATGTGCCTGTATCAGGAAGACCAAAGTCATACTTTATGCAGTGTACTAAGTGGGAAGGAACACAAGCTGCTGTAACAAATACCCTCCAGATGTCAGTGGCTTAACAGGACAGTTTATTCTTATAACCTAGAGAGGGCTGGTGGGGAGCTTTCTTCTTTGGTGGGACTTGGGAATCTAGGCTCTCTCTTTCTTGTCATTTTTCTTCCTTCCCTGAGGGCTTGAGAATCTCCAAAAGAAGGAAGGGATGAGAAAGACCCACCTGCTTCTTAAAAGCCTGGGCTCAGTAGCCACACATGTCATTTCTGCTCATGTTGCATTGGTGAGACTGGTCATGTCGCAAATCTGGGTGTAAAGAGGGCTGGTAAATACAGTTCTGGTTGGGCAGTCATCTCTTGGCAATGATGCCACATGATGGAGGAGAAATTGAGAGATTTTTGGATGACAGCTAGTCCTTCAGAGGAAGGGGCATATGGCCACCTTGGAGGGCAACCCAGAAGGTGATCTGGCCCATGCCTCTCAAGGTCACTTGCTGCCGATCCCAGCCTCCTGCATCTGCCTTCTCCCTGGCGTGCGGGCTGTGCACTCTCTCTGCCAGGATGCTGAGAGATTTACCTTCTTGTCTTCAGTGCTCTGTGCATGAGGCATGGCACTGAAAGGAAGTTACCTCATCTTTGTCAAATGATGACTAAATGTCGGGGCCCAGAGAAACCTGTAAGACAGTAACAGCCATCTGTGACTGTAGATGTTCCAGAACCAAGGCCAGAGCATCATACGTCTTCAGGAGGCCAGATGCCCTTCTGGGTTGCCCACTGAGGTGCCTGTGAGCTCCATTCCTCTGGGGCCTTGGGCACACATGTGAGCTGCTTTGGCTTCACTTGCCCAGTCCTTCACTTCCCCAGCACATTCCTAGGCAGTTAGAGCTTCGAGCTGCATTGTCCAGTCCAGTAGTCTCTGTGTAAATTTGGCTACTTAAATTAATTAAAATTAAATTAAAAATTCACTTCCTGTGCATGACAGCAACATTTCAAATAGTCAGTAGTCACAGGTGTCTAGTGGCCATGTGTGAGACGTTCTGGGCCTCACTGGGTCTGAGCATGGCAACTGACTGCTGTTAGAAGCACCAGCTGAAGGTGTGTGTTATGTATAAGATCTTTTGCTACTGATATTCTTGAGAGTTCCGTTGGCACTGATGCAACAGCCTCCATTTGGAAGATTTTGTAACTATCTAAAAGCTGAGCTGAAGGACTTCCTTCCTTAACCAGTAGAAAATGAATTGGTAGAGAAAAGCCTTAATGAATTAGGTCAATAGAGAAATACTTTCTGGATGCCTGAGTGTTGGAAAGAGTGATTTATGCCCCCTCCCCTAACATCTCAGAACTTCGTCTTTGCTCCTTCTCAGCCTCAGAAGAGGTGTTTCTTCCATTTCTGTAGTTCTGATCCCTCTGCCTTGAACTGGCTATACCTGCCTTTGTGAGCTCTTGCCTACCTCTGGCTGGCATTCACTCTGTCTGCACCCTGTGCTGGCAGAGGAAGGACGAGAGTGGATGGCACTGACCCTGGTGTTGGGATCCCTTCCAGGAATGCAACCCCAGGAACTAGTCATCCTCAGGACTTTGTGCCCATAGCTGTGATTAATGGGTCAGGGGTCTCAGGTAGGCACTGATGGATTCTTGCTGGAGGGTCAGGAAGGCTTTAGCTTAAAAGTGAAAATGTGAGAGTTTTCCTGGGAGTAAGTTTGGCATCCCAGATGAAGAGATGAGCAGGTGGAATTTAGGGTATGTGACCTTTAACTCTTCCCCCACCCCTATTGTATTTCATATGGTATGGATCTCCTTTGAGCCAGCAGTGGCTATTCCCCACCCCACCCCCCGGCCCCCAACCTTCTTGCAGCACAGTGGGGGCAGAGGCTACGTGTTCTGTCACCAAAATAAATACTAGGGTGAAAGAATAGGAACCATAGTGACCAGGGCCCAGGTCAGGGATTTAGGCCAGAAAGATTTGCCTCAGCTGCAAGGTCAGGAGAACCAGGTTCCTAGGAGATGTGGGCCAGGATGATGCTACTTTAGGGAAGCCAGGTGTGAGGTATGCTGGGCTTCCTGAGCATCTGGGCAGATCCCTGTAGAGGCTGAAGGTTTCTTACAGAGCTCAAAGGCCGAGCAGGCCAAGGAAGGATGAAAGGTTTTCCTAACTTTGCTATGAGGCCACTCATGCTTCACTGCCTTTGGGTTCTTGAAGAATTTAAAGAACCAGGCACTGTGGTCAGTGGAAGCCTGGAAAGGTGAGTGCTAGAGGGATTTGTTGGTGGTTGCAGACGAAGACCTCAGTGTCAGGTGTCACCAGGTGTGTTGCTGGGATGGCTATCAGCATGGGGATGGATGCAAGGGATGGAGCGCCCAAATGGGGTGCATCAGAGTGGAGTGGCTGCTGTAATCCTTGCAAGGCTCTAGGATCCTCAACACTAACAGACTGGTGGTCTTCAGCAGGGCAGAAGGTCACATACCAGGAGAGCTGGAGACTCGTGGCCCTGGAAAATAGGACTCTAAAGCAGAGGCATTCTTTTGGCTTTTTGCTGGGGGGAGATAGAAAGAGGGTGGGGGTGATAACAGGATGGAGAGTTTCCTTTTAGACTATCACTAATGGACTAGTCTAAGACTTAGTCCAGTCTAAGGCTGAACTAAGTCTGAGATTTCCCCATCTCAGTGGGTGGGGAAATAGCATGTTTTATGGTAAGGGTATCTTGCGACTATAAGAAGGTGACTGGAGATTGTAGGTGCCAGGAGAGCTGTAGAGTTCCACCTCCTGGCCCATCACCCTGGGGCTGGTCCCTTTCGAAACACTGAACTGCTCTGAGGTTGCTCCTTGAAAGACCCAGGGCCTCTTTATGGAATTCCAGTGTCAGTTTCTGGCTGGTGGCATTGGATCCAGACCTTTAAAGTGAGGCCTCGTGTGGGCATTGGACTTAGCCTCTGTCAGGGTGGAGGCTGCACCTGGGAAGCTGTGTCCTCTCTTTCTTTCTTCCTCAACCTCCTGTCTTCCTCTGTCCCTGACTCTGGATCCTGGGAGAAGCTAGGGATGATGACCAGCATTGCCATGTTCCCAGGCCAGGGCCCAGGGGCCAACGAGCCCCCAGTCAAGTGAGTCCAGTGTACATTTTGAGTTTCTGAAGGAACTGTAGCAGTAATAAACTTGGGGAATGGAATTCTAGCCTGGAACAGCAAATGAGCCCATTCATAACTCTTTAAAACAAAGGCTCTGGATTTTTGTATATAAAACATGTATATATACATATGTGTATGTGTGTGTACATACATAACACATAATATGCATATTTTGCCATTCCTCTCACTCATTTCAATAATGACCTATTTGTTACCAGTCTTCTGACTTCACTGGTGTAAATCTTTCCCAAATTGACTCATCCCTGAGTTGGTGACCTTCTTAACTGAGACCCTCATCTTCTCTTGCCATCAGAATTATAGTGACCTAAGCCACCAGTCCGATTCTCTTACACCCCTTTCTGCACTGTGGCTCCCTAGGTGGGTTCTGTTAAAGAGGGATCTGAGCTTGCTGGTCCTTGGAGCACAGAGCCATGTGATGTCTTGACCCTTGAGGCCCTTTACCACGAGCTTCCACCTGCCCATGTATTCCCCATGCATTCCCATCCCACATTGGTCCCTGATCCCAGGCTGGACCTTGTACAAGCTCTTTGCTGCTTCTGCTACCTGGAATGCCTCCTGGTCCTCAGCCTGCTGTTATCCTGTCCACCCATCAGGGCTTAGCTTGTCACATCCCAAGGCAGGTCCTCCATTGCCTCTGGCAGGTTAAACTGCTTTCTCCTGGTGTCCCCACAGCTCTGCACATCCCTTTGTTGTTAGCTCTTTCCATGTTGTGTTATTTTTGATTAACTTTTTAAAATTCTGAGTTTTCTAAGACCTAGGACTGTGTCTGACTCTCATTCTCAATTCCCTGGGCCTAGGACCTATTAAGTAGGCAAAGTGTTTGAATAAATGAAATAGTGGATATTGCAATTATGAAAAAATGTCCTCCCAGCCCCACCTGAAGCAAGTGACAGTGATGTTCAGAGATCACTGGAGTGATGTAAGAACAGAGATGACCTGACTTACCAAGTCTGCCTGGCTGTGGTTGTCCCAGCAGGGACAGCTACGGCAGCCTCTGAAAATGTATCTTGAGCCAGCTTTGACACAGGTTCATACAGCCTGACTCTACACTGCGAGCTCTTTTCCCTCTTCCTTCCCAGTTTAGTCCCTGGTCTGTCTCTGTGACCAGCCAGCATTCTACCACATACACACCACCATTGTCTCAGTGTAGGGTTTGCACCTGAGTGGTCTTTTCTGGTGGTTGGCTTATGAAGCCAGTTGGCATCTATAAGTCTCCTTGGACCCAACTTCTAGATGTCAGGAACTTGTCTTGGGATCATTTATCCCTTTTTCAATATCAAGTATCTGCATGTACGGCCTACTTGACAGATACCTGGAGAACAAGGAAATAGTCTTGTGCTAATGACATTCCAGCCAAGAGAGTCTGTGGCTCAAGATCCATGTAACAGGACAGCAGGATAAAGGCACCCATGGGAAACAAAGTGGAACACAAACAGGCTCATTATTCTCTCTGGATTCTGCTCCTTGAGCTGACACCTTGCTTACCTCCACCAGTTCTGTGTGATAGCCGTGACCATCTCACCTCTGTGCCCATGTGACATGTCACCACTTCTACCCATGGATCAGGGGTCAGCAACCAAGGACAGAGGAAACCCAAGCCTTGGGAGATGGACCACTTGCCAGGCTGGTGGAAGATACTGCCTTGTAAAATCAGTGGCCAAAGGAAAGCTTTTATGTTTTTCTTACATAGTCTAGTTTAGCATCTAGTGTGGCTCAGAATAGAGAACGCTGGGTGAGGCAAGGAAGGGCGGCACCACTGCTGGCACATTCTGCTTCTGGGAATGGCTCAGTATGAGAGAGAAATGAAGGTTCTTGGGGAGGCAGGTCACGTCATGAATCAGTCTTTTCTAGCTTCCATCCTGTGCTTTATAAGTAGTTTGGATTCTAGGAACTGAAGCATCTGGTGCATCCTTTACGCACTGCTCTAGCTTGAAAACTCACTGTTGGGATAGAGTTTTCAAGGTCTTGGATGTGCTTCTGTTTTAGAGATTGCCTCTGAGTAAGAAGCCACTGTAAGTGATTGCCACTCAGAGATTGCCTCTAAGTAAGACGTTCTGGCAGCGACTTAGTGCAGGACCTATCCATTATCTCACAGCTTTGTGTGCTGTGAGTCTGGGTAGGCACAGTGGGGTTCGCTGCTCAGGGTCCTACAAGGCTAACATGAGGTGGTTGCCAGGCTGAGCTCTCACCCAGAGGCTCTAGGAAAGTCTGCCTTGTCACTTGTTTAGGTTGTTGGTGGAATTCAGTCCTTGCAGTTGTGGGACTGAGGTCCCTGTTTTGTTGTTAACTGCTATGCCCTGGTCCTGGCAGGTGGTTGCCTCCTCCTCCAAAGCTAGCATGGCACACTGACGTGTCCCCATGCTGCAGACCTGTCTGAATCCTCCTTCTGTGGCCAGCTGGAGATAGTCTTCTATTTTCAAGGACTTGAGCAATTAGTTCAGGCCACTGGATAATCTTCCTATCCAAGGTGCACTGTGCTGTAAAAGACAGCCAAATGACAGGAGTGGCAGCTCATCACACACAGTCACAGGTTTCTGAGATACGGGAAGGGACTCTTGGTGGTGGTGGGACATGAGTTTCAGAATGCTGTCTGCCACACTGAATGTTTTAGCAGGTAAAGAAAGTTGTGAAGTAGTGTGTGTTACATATGAGCATGTGTACATGTTTATCCATATGTCTGCATCTTTGCCTGTTATGTGTGTACTTATGTGTATGTACCTGAGGCACGTGTCTTCCCGTTTGTGTCGCTACATGAAGCAGTAGACAGCACAGGTATATAACAGACTGAGCAGCATTGTCTGAGCCAGCAGGAGTTTGGTTTGTGCTGGATTGTGCATTAGCGCTGTGCCCTTGGGCGATTCTTGGAGCGTCTTCAAGCTTCAGTTTCTTCACCAGTGCATGGGGTAAGCAGTCTGTAGCCCTTCTTAGCAGGGAGGGTGGTGACTGTGCCTGTCAGCAGCATTGTGAGGATGAGATAAGACAGCCTGCAGCAGTACATAGAAGCAGAGGCTCAGTACTCAACACAGTTGAGTCCAATCCCACTCATCTACACACTAAGCTGTGTGACTGAGCCTCAGGTAGGCTTATGACAAGGATTCAGTACAGCCTCATGAAACCCTTAGCACAGACACAGCGCTCAGTAGGTGTTATGGAGGATGCTTGGGTCAGCACTTGCTGGCTGCTGCTTCCACTCCTGGTGTTTTGGTATTAGCAGTGTGCCTGCTTTTCTCTTCCTGCCCAGATGGAGTCTGCCTGTGTGACCATTCACGAAGCCCTGAAGACAGTGATCGACTCCCAGACCCACTACCGGCTCCGGGAAGCCCAGGATCGAGCCCGAGCTGAAGATCTCAATAGCCGGGTCTCTTACTGGTCTATTGGCGAGACAATTGCCCTGTTTGTGGTCAGCTTCAGCCAGGTGCTACTGCTGAAAAGCTTCTTCACAGAAAAGCGACCTGTTAGTAGGGCAGTTCACTCCTAGCTCAGGTGTCCTGCTCCAGGGCTCTGCATGCCCCAGGGTATGCAGCTCCCCTGGGTCCCAGGGTGCTGGGCTAGGAGGTACCGCCCAGGGTGGAGGCAGAGCGGCAGCAGGAGGGCACAGGGTGATGCGCGGCGCTGGCAGCACCTTGCCTCCCCTGCTGATGCCTGACCTTTGTACCCCAGCACTGAAGCTCATAGAGCTCAGTAATTTGAAGACATCCGATTGCATCATGTGTGTAACACCACAAGTTTGTGTTCAGTTGGCAGAGGGTGGCCACTATGGGAGGGTGGACAGACAGAGATCTGGTGGCCTGGCTGGTAGGTGGAAGCCCAAGTGCCCAGGCCTCTGGGGCTGCCTTGCCCTCTGTCCCATGATGCCTGAGTCATTTGCCTATGCCTCCTAGCCCATGCAGGGTGTAAAGGGGCTCTCAATTCTAGCATTTTCTCTGTGGGGATCTGTGTACCTGAGGAAACCAGGCTCTGAAGCACTGTACAGCTCTCCTCCCTCCATGTGAGCAATGGTGTCAGCCATGCAAGTTGGACCAGGCTGGTCATGGGCACCCTTGGGTAGCTGTGTGTTTCCCAGGAGGCGGAACTGTGGCTAATAAAAAAACTAAGTTTGTGCACCCTCGGGATATGTGCCTTTATTTCCTTGTCCTAAAAGAGCTCTCAGCTTATGAAGAGCATAGCTGTGTGCATACATAATTAGGGTGTGATAGAGCAAGCCTGGAGAGGTGCATGGAGCAGAGAGATGCCAAGGGGACAGGAAAGGCCTCTCCTTCCAGGTGAGTGAGAGCCATGACATAAGAAGGCTCCTTGCTGTTCCCATCACATACCAGGCTATGTGAAGGATCTGTGCAAATGCTAGTTCCTCTGTGAGGACACCCTCTCTCTCATACCTGCATGACCTGCTCCATCATTTCTGTCTGATCAAATGTCATCTGTGACAGTTAAGTTTCCCTAACCACTCTATTCAGGGTAGCATCGCCTCACCTGCCTTCTCACCCATTAGAAAGCAGTCAGTGCATGCTGCTTGAGTGTCTGTATGGCAAGTCTCAGGGATAGGCAGATAGGATATTTGTCCTCAAGTGAACTTTCTGTGATATCTGAAACTCTGAGCTGTATGGGAGGTGTTAATAATGCATTGCAGGGAAGGGAACAAAATAGTCCCTTTATAAAGATACCCCATAAGCCTTACTGAGCTTGGTTAAGGGATTAATACTGCTTACCTTTTATATGCTTTTGATGGTATTTTCCTTTTATTTTATAATTAAGTACGATTATATGTAAAAGATTACTTACAGAACATGTGTATTGTAGAGTGAAAACTGCAAAAGTCCTCATGTCTACTACCTAGAGCAGTGGTTCTCAACCTGTGGGTTGCAGGTCAAACAACCCTTTCACAGGGGTTGCCTAATATCAGATATTTACATTATGATTCATAACAGTAGCAAAAATTATAGTTATGAAGTAGCAATGAAAATAATTTTATGGTTGGGGGGTAGCACAACATGAGGAACTGTATTAAAGGGTTGTGGCATTAGGAAGGTTGAGAACCACTGACCTAGAGTAAGAAGCAGAACAGAATGTGACCTGCATCTCTAGGATGCTCCCTGCACCAGCTCCTTCCCATCTCCCAGCCTCCGGAGAAACACCAGCTTGGAGTGTTGCTGTTAGGGTCTCACGGAGAAGTGATGTTGCAGAGAATAAACACACACGTTGAAATTGTATATTTAAATAAAGGGGTTCACAGCTCTCTCAGGCAGGTGACAACTTTATTAATTATTCCTGACTACTACATAGCCAGGGACCACTGGTCTCATGGCGAATGTCAAGTTGATTTCTTTACTCTTGTTTTAAATAGTCCACAGTGCACATGTGCACTGTACCTCATTAATATTCATTATAATCCCTCTGCACATGTGCACTATACATCAATGACTTCATTAATATTCATTACAATCCATAATCCATCTCATGAATAAACATCTTGTGAGTATCTCGTAAGTAGCTCCTCCCTAGTAATCTACGGTTTAACTCATATCACTCTATCTAACATAGTCCTTTTGAACATAATCTCTTTAACGTAACTTAATGGAGAACATGTTGTTAGCCATTACTTCTTTTTTTCTTATCTGATGAAGCCTGAGACTCAGGGGACAAAGGCGAATTGAATACCTGCCCCACTGGCCTCACCGTTTGGAGGCAGTTACGTCAATATTAAGCAAGGCATAATTAAGAAATTTCTAAGACATACAGACTATTTGTTTGCAAGCTTCTGTCCCCATGTGGGCCTTAAGTCAGTGGGACTGACCAGGCCGACCTTGGGTCAGGGGGTTTTTATGCCCACAACCAACCCGGCCATATGGGATTCTGCTTCAGTTTCTCACAAGTATGCCTGCACAAAGTCTTCACTGCTCTCTCTCAAACAGCTTTTTTTGGCCAGAGGTATATAGGCCTTTCGCCTATAATGGAGTTGAAAATCTCCTTCCTGGTAAAGCTATTGAGGGGCATAGCTTTACCAAAAAACCCTTGCCACCTTCCACTTTTTTTTTTTTTTAACTGAGAACAGAGTTCTTCTGAACTTAAAAAACCAAAAGATAACAGTAGGATTGGTAATGACACCTGTTAAGCCTTATAATCATTCATCTATAAATATGTAGACTCCTTGAGAGGACAGAAACCTTGCCCTGCTCATTAATACTTCACACTTTATAGTTATAGCCTGAAATCAAATTATTTTTTGATTATAGAGAAATACAGCAGGGTACTCTATTAAGAATTTCAAAGATAAGAGGATAGAGTAAGAGATGAGATGGAAGTATAAATGTTAAGCAAAGGGAAGTATGGAAAATTTTTTTCTTTTTCTTTTTAATTTCAGGTTAATGTGAGAGTACAAGCAGCTAGGGTACAAAATTCGAATTTGCAAGGCAGAGTCCCTCTTTTAGTTGTGTCCCACACCCAAAAGATGGAAAATTTCTGAGCATGTAATTATGGATGACAGGGTATCAGATCATTTTGGTAATTAGAATCCTTTGGATATACTTAAAATAGTGATGTAACTTTGAAAAAATTAATGTTTAACCTGTGCCAGAAATTATCTCCTTTCTATTTAAATTCAGATGAAGTTTTAGATGTCAGCTATTAATGGCTCAAGAATTTCTCAAGATCTCTTAGAAGACAGTTGAGAAAAAGAAGTAGAAGATGCCACTTTGCCCTGCATCCAGATTCCCTGGGCTGATTCCCCCTGACATCTGGATGCCTTGGTGAAAAAAAGGAGCAGCGCTGGCATTTGAGTAGAAAGAGGATTAGGTCAGGTCTGACCCTGATGGATTTGAATCCGGATCTACGTGCTAGTTGTGTCCTCTTGGTCAAGGTACTGAACTTCTCTGAACCTTTGTTTCTTCATCTGTAGAAGGGATATAGGGAGCATTTTTACTGGGCAGGGACTTGGGGCTTATGTATCATTGATGAGTGGAATTAGGATTCACTCTTTTCCCAGTAAAATCCATTTGAATCTGAAGCCTGGATGCTACTGACACGTGGGATTTGGAGACACATGTTCTAGCTTGCATAGGAAATTGAGAGTCCCTCAGGAAAAAGGGATAGGAGCTCCAAAACTCTTACTGAGGTTGTAGATGGATTATTAAGAGAGATTTTGGAGTACAGTGTGCTCCACAGCACAGAATTTAAGAAAGACAGTGGAGCTTTTGGGACAAGATCCCCCATAAAGTAATTGTGAATCTGGATGTGCCAGCTTGCCTTGGCACCAGAGACTGAGTTGGTGAGTGGTGCTGATTATGAGTGCCTTGTGCTGTGCCGTCTGCCAGTAAAATGCCTGTGTCTGAAAGAGCTTCTGTGTTCATCCAGGTAGCTTTGCTGCAGGACACTCTTTACTGGGTAACCACAAGGAGGGAGAGGAGGACATTTTCTTTGTTGAAAGATAATTTTCCAAGAAAAGGTTCAATCAAAAGTCTCGTACAGATATAAAATGAACATGTACTAAAGATTGTCATTAACCAGTGGGGGAACCAGGCAGATGTCATAGTGATTCAAAAGAGAATTCAAAGAACTGACATATTTATACAGAATTGTAAAATAGCTCAAAGACATGGCACCAAGCTAGCATTGGTAACCCTGAAGGAAGTGCTATGTGGAGAAAACACAGTTGCAAAAATAGCTCGAAGACAAAGCTTAGACTCAGATGGCCTGGAGGATGTCTAGAAATGTGTACTTTTTTATTAAAACAGGTTTTTTTCACAACTTCAAAAGGGACTGCTGAGATGTCCTACCACTGGGGGAGTGGCCTTGATTTCATTTTAATTAACAGTACAACGAGCTGTTCCTGGTTCTGCAGAGGCTCATTGCCTGAGCTCTTCAAGCCTGGAGTGGAAATGTCTGTCAGCTATTGCTAGTCTTGGGACTTCACTTTGGTCTTTTATTGTTGCTACTTTTAACCCTGCCCTACCTTTGTAAATAGCCCCTCCATCAAACTCTCCTCAACTTGAAATAGGAAGGAGGGAAGAAAGAAGGAAGAATCAGCTGTTGAAAAAATTCTAGATGCTATAGACTGAATATTTGCATCCTCTCCCTCTCAATTTATTTGTGAAAGTACTACTCCCAAAGGATATGGGGTCAGGAGGTGGGACCTTTAGGAAGTGATGGAGTCATCAGGCTAGAGCCCTCCAAAGTAGGTTTGGGGCCCTCATACAAGAGGACTAAGGGATATCCCTTGCTCCTTCTGATATCTGAGAAAGCAATGAGGAGACACCCATTCATGATCCAGAAGGTAGGAGCCCCACTAAACACTGAATCTGCTGATGCCTTAATCTTGGACATCCCAGCCTCCAGAACTGTGAGAGAGAAACTTCTGAGGTTTACAAGTCACCTAGACTGTGGTGCTTTTTCCTTTTTAGAGATGACATCTTACTGTATGACCCAGGCTGGTGTTGCACTCCTAGACTCAAGTAATCCTCCTGTTTCAACCTCCTGAGTAGCTGGGACTACAGGCCCTGACCTCTGCACCTAGCCCAGACTGGTTTTTCTGTGAATGCATCCCAAATGAACTAAAATACTAGGAAAGAAAATTAGAACAAAAATGCAAACACCTATATAATCAACCCCAAGATGGGCAACTCTGGGAAAAGGCTGGATGTTCTTCTCAGTGTATAGGTGGATCCCTAGAGCATGAAGATCTGTGCACTTAGTGACTTTCTCCCAGCTCTACTGTTTGATCCTGTATGTGAACGTGCCTAGCACAATACTGGCTGAAAGCAAATGCTAATCTGCTGTATACTCACTTGCCAAACAAAACACTAATAAACCAGATGTAATGGTCCCTGGGAGGGTTTGACCATCTAAATCCACCTGTAAGAATTTATAGTCAGACATTCATGCTATTCCTTGCTGCAACTGGAAACTCAGCAGTTTTTATTTGCTTCTCACTGGAGTTTGTGTTATGTGCTATACTCGTTTGAGGGATAGTTCATTTTATCTGATCACAACCTTTCAAAATAAAAAGTAGTTGCTTCTTTGGGGTTAGGGTGGCAGCACCCAGCTAATGGCCATATTTTCCCCATGTGTTTGGGAGCTTGTGTAAGAATTCTAAAAGCTATAGAAATAAATACGGTTATAAACTCCTAAGTGGTATATAAACTGTTGGAGATGTTCTGCTGCTCATAGAAAATGAAGTTGCTACTGCTCAAGCTGTCTAGTGAATATTGGTCAATGTATGTTACTTTCTTTTGGAATATGATTCATCATTGGTTTTTTAAAACTTAGCTTTCTTGCTAACTCTGTCCATTGGAAAAGTAAAGAGGCACAAGGGAGCCAGGTGGCTTGTGTGATATAGGAAGATAAGGTTATAGCTTTTCTTCTAGGATCATCAAGCGACCCTCAGATGGTAATCTGTCTTCTCATATCATTTACCTTCAAGGAGAAAGTATATTTGAGTTGCATTTTTAATTGTAAAAAATTAAAAGCCACATTTTTACTTTAAATTTATGAAGCCATCTTTTAGGCAATTAAAATATTAACTATTAACTAAAACTAACCCATTTCTCCCCACTTCCATGCAAGGCAACTGGGCTTTATGCAGATGTAAAGGTTGGGTTGGCTGTACCTGGGAAATGATGACCTTTTGGTTTATCCATACTCATGGCCAACACTCAAAAATGTGCTGGGTTTGTGTTGTACCTGGGGAACATGTAGCTGAGAGCTTCAGAACAGTGGAGTGTGTGTATGTGTGTATATATACATGCATATGTGTGTGTGTTGGAAGGAGGGTAAGTGTACAAAGACCCTATGGCATCTTCAGGCGGTGACCTGGTAACATGACTATCCTCCAGATCAGGCCTGGAGAAACCACAGAAGCAAGAGAGAAGGTTGTATCTGAGGAAGGTCTGTACACATAGCTGTGAGCCCTGGAACCAAGGTGTGGAGAAGGGCAGGAGGGTGCTATAGTCAAGGTTAGGCACCCCTGGCCAGCACTAAGAAGCCAGGTTTGAGGAAGAACATTATATTCTGTGCCTGTATCTCCTATTTGTTGCTGCCTCCAGCATATGGGAGACACAGGCACAGAATGTAAAATGTGCCTTCCCCGTTGCCATGAATTCAGGGACATGGCCCAAGCTGCAGTATCTGTATGGAATTGTATCAGGCAGATCAAAGGCCCTGTTGTGTGGGTGTGCATTTGATGAACACAGGATGTTCAGTCCTCCTTGTCCTCTCCTCCCTAATGCCTAGGGGTGATGGATTGAAAACTAAGGCCACCGTCTTATTTCGAAGTTGTTCTATCTAAGAGTTTAAAGTGAACTTTGAATAAAGTTGCCAAGTATTAACAAGCAGGCATTCTCTGTTGTTATTCTCTGTCATGGGGATTACTCCCTCCTCTTTCCTTAAACCCTGAAGAGACATCAGCCAGAGTTTGGCCTTTAGTCCTTCTCAGTACACATCACTGCACCCCTGGGGAGCACAACTCACAGCCCCCCCAAAACTAGATCCCGTTCAGGTTGTACTCTTAAGGAAACTTTGGTTTTCCTGGTCCTTAAGCATTTTGATTAAATTTAAATTTTACATAACAAATCTCCCCCCCTTTTTTTGCAGTTTTTGGCCAGGGCTGGGTTTGAACCTGCCACCTCTGACATATGGGGTCAGTGCCCTACTCCTTTGAGCCACAGGCGCTGCCCACAAATCCTTTTACTAAAAGGGGTGCAACAGAGAAAGATGAAGCTTTTCTTGTCTGCTTAACAAAAAGAACAATCTTGATATCAGAAGGCCGCAGGTTTTCTACCCCTGTGAGGATACCAGAAAAGAAACAAGAGACAGTTAACATATAAACTTAGAAGCAGAATCAATGATTAGAACATGTTGACTATAATTCTTAAGTAACATAAGTACTCTAAAAGAGAAGATTTTAATAATATTTTGCTATAACAAGAAGTCATAGAGTTGAAGAACATTCTCCTTAGTAAAGTATTACAAGAATAGAAAAGCAAGTATCCAATGTACTCAATACTAATATGAAACTAAACAACAAAAAACAGCAACAAACAACTACATGTCTGCATGAAAGAAAAGCATAATTAAATTCAAGTGGGGGGAAGAGGAGAAGGGAGGGGGATTGATGTGCTCTCACCTGATAAGGGTATATAGCATACTGCCTGGGTGAAGGACTCAACTACAACTTGGACTTTGGAAAAATGCAAAAAATGGAACTAATCTTTTGTACTCTCATATTAATTTGAAGTAAAAAGAAGTCATAAAAATTAAGTGGAAATATTTACATGAATATTACATATATTCCATCTGTATGGAACTGTATCAGGCAGATCAAAGGCCCTGTTGTGTGGGTGTGCATTTGATGAACACAGGATGTCCAGTCCTCCTTGTCCTCTCCTCCCTAATGCCTAGGGGTGATTATATTTCATGTAATATTACAAAATATTACATGAAAAATATGAAGTAGAATGTTGATAGTGTGGCAGCAAGGTAGCTGTCTAGAGGTGCCTGGTGCTTGACTTTCCCATAAGACGGAACCAAGGCAATGAATAAACAGCTGAGATGTGCCTGGAGTACAGGAGGGAGAGCACTGGAGTGTGGCAGGGGAGTGGAGAGGCACCTCTGGTGATGGGAAGCCCAGGAGGGAAATGCAAAGACACCCGGCCTATGCAGCCTTATCTCCCCTATCTGGATTAGATTGGCCTGGAGACAGGAAGAACTTCCAATTGAGCAGAAGAGTCCACTGACCTCCAGTGCCACCACAAATACCTAGTCCTTTCTGTAGGAGAATTTCACGGTCCTCATAAGTCTTGAGCCCCGTTTGAAGAACTGCCAGATATTCACACAGCTGCACTGTTCCAGTTGAGGAGCACAAGGTATGCCCACCTCTCCTCCCACCTGCCTGTGAGCCAAGCTGTTGCAGGATAGTGCCATCTTGAGACCAGAGCCACCTTTGGAGTGAGCCCTCATAAGAAATTAAATTCTTTAATAATTTAAAGGAAGCTCAGTGAGATACAAGAAAATACATATAGACAATGAAATTAGGAAATCACTTATGATGATAAATGAGAATTTCAACAAATAGATATCATAAATAGAACCAAATAGAACTCCTGCAGCTGAAGAATTTGATGAAAGAAAAAAATTCAATTGAGCATTTTGACAACAAACCAAGTAGAAGAAGAAATTTCTGAACTTGAAATCAAGTCTTTTGAAATAACACAGGCCAACAAACAAACAATGAAGAAAAGAAAGAAAAGATAAGAAAAAGATTTAAAAAGAATGAAGAATGCCTACAGGATTTATGTGACACCATTAAGTGAATAAGTATTCATTTTATGTATGGGCAATCTGGAAAGAGAAGAGAATGGAAAATAAGTAGATGATCTATTTTAACATATTTAACAAAATAATAGTTGAAAACTTCCTAAGGAAACTCAATGAAGCCCAAACAGATTAAACCCAAGCAGGTCCCCTCCAAGGCATATTATAAGTAAATTGTCAAAAGACAAAGAATGCTAAAAGTAGCAAGAGAAAAATGTCAAGTCACACATAAGGTAAACCTCATTAGACTAACAGTGGATTTATCAGTAGAAACTTCCAGGAGAGAATGGGTAATATATGTAAAGTACTAAAAGAAAAAAAGGAAAACAAAAAACACTTTTTTTCATCCAAGAATATTATACCCAGCAAAGCTATACTTCAGAAATGAAAGAGAAATAAAATCTTTTGCAAATAAGAAAAATCTAAGGGAATTCACCACCACTAGGCCAGCCTTACAAGAAATGCTCAAGGGAGACTTATTTACATCTGGAAGTAAAGAGATTATAATCACTATCATGAAAAAATGGGGAACTATTAATATAAAACTAACTTGTAGAGCTGGTACACGAAGGAGAAAGAGAAAAGAGTAAAACCTTATCACTGCATAAAACCACCCAACCACAAAAATGAACAACAAAAGAGGAAGAAAAAAGTATCTACAAAACAAGAAAACCATCAACAAATGACAAGAGTAAATCTTCACCTATCAATAATAATCCTGAAAGTAAATAGATTAAATCCACCATTTAAAAGACATAGACTATTTGGGGGGGGGACTTAAGGGGGACCCCCAAAGACCCCAATATATGCTATCTACAAGAAACTCACCTCACCTATAAATACACAGATAAGACCAAAAGTGAAGGGATAGAAAAGATATTCCACACAAAGAAAAACCAAAACCAAGCAGGAGTAGGTATACTTAAATTAGACAAAACAGACTTCAAGTTAGAAGTTGTAGAAAGAGACAAAGAAGGACATTATATAATAATAAAGGGGGCAATTCAGCAAGAGACTGTAACAACTGTAATATATATGCACCCAACAAAAGACTATAACACTTGTAAATATATATGCATCCAACACCAAAGCATCAATATATAAAACAAATATTAGATGTAAAGAGAAAGATAGACTCCAATGCTATAATAGTTAGGGACTTCAACACCCACTTCCAGCATTGGACAGATTATCTAGACAGAAAATAAACAAACATTGGATTTAAACTGCTACATAGAGCAAATTTACAGATGTTTACAGAATATTTCACCCAACAGCTGCAGAATACACATTACAACTCTTCCCAAGCACTATGGAGGAGGTACAGAGGAGGTGGGGGAAGGAGGTGATTAGAGAAGAGAAATAAATTGAGGAGGCTTCTTTAGAAATATGAGAACCAGCAGTTATCTGGTATCTTAATAATGTTCATTGTTGTCTTAAAAATTTAGGATGAGAGAAAAGGAAGTAAGAAAATACATGACAACCCCAAACTACCATTCTGAGTAAGGTCAACAAAGTGTACTGATGGGGTAGGATATCCCAAGGGTACAAAAATAGTTTAAAGTCCTTGTCTCAGTTAGGAAAAAATAATTGATCTTGATGAGTTTAAGGAATCAACAGGGGCCAGTAAATATGGATTTAACCTATAGTTAAGAGCAAGCAATGCAAGTCCACATGGTTCTTCAACCATAAGAACAAAAGTAGAAGAAATAATTTTAAAATTAATAACCCAATGAAATACTGAAAAGAAGCAAAAGAACATAATAAATGAAAATAGGAAACCAAATGGTAGAAATATATGTGTATAATTCTAATAAAGGAACAATTACAACAAACATAAACAATTAAATGGCAAAGACTCTCAAATGAGATAAATGTATAAGATTCAATATGTTTTCTTTAAGGGAAGAAACATGCACAAACATTGAAAATAAAAAGATGAAACACACACAAATATTGAAAATAAAACACACAAACATTGAAAATAAAAGATGAGAAAACATTTTCTAGAAAAATATTAACCAAATGAAAAATCAGGTGGTAGTCATAGGACCTGATAAAACCGAATTCAAGGTAATTTAACTTACTAAACAGTAACACTACGTAGTGATGTTAAAGGAACTACTGAATTGAGCTATTGAGCAGGTAATTATCACTATCGTGGATGGATGCAGTTTAAAGCAGTATGAAAGTACATAGAGCAACAGAGAGAATTGTTCATCAGGCTTGAGAGAAAATCCTACATAATTGCTGTCAGAACCTTCAGACATTGTGAAGTCTCACATCCCTCATGCCAGACTAGCCAGTACAAAACTCTTAGTTTAGTGAGATGGATGAGTTAGAAAGGGGAGTAGAGAGGAGTTGAGGTACATTCAAACTATTAATTTACCAGAATCTTCCTTCCTCTAAGACATTTTAAAGGGTTGGTTTTTCTTTTAAGGATAGCTTTCCATTGTCATGCATAAATATAGACAATAATAGTTTAATAGTTTATTGTGATCAGGAATACATTGGCTCTGAGAGGCTAGTCTGGTATTTGGGGGCAAGATGGGAAACCTTTTGGACAAGTCGAAACCTGCAAGCCCATCCTTATTTATCACTGAGCTGTAAGAGTCTCATGGTGCCTCCTTCCAGGCGTGATTTCCCATGGATTTATGTGAAGAGCCCTGACAATTAAGTTTATGAACTCATCCTAGAAAAAGTGCTATATACCTCATTGCTGAATATCACTATGGTCACTTGTGATGTACTCCCCTTGGGAAGCTGTGCGCTGATGTCAGCACCTAGTCCACCCTTCAAAGCAATTTTAGAACTCTTCTGGAATAGCCATCAGAGCTATTGCTTTATTATCCTCGATGTTCTGAATGTCATCAAAAATATTTCTCTTTCAATATTTCTTTTATCTCAGGTGAAAAAAAAATTCACTGGGGGCCAGATCAGGTGACTAGAGTGGGTATTCCAATGCAGTTATTTGCTTACTAGCTAAAAACTCACTCACAGGCAGTATTCATGGTGAGCTCTTCCAGGACCATTTTGCACACACCTTTCTCCTGCCAAGATTTTCAGTTAAGATTTTCCTGTTTCTCTTTAGATGTTTACTTGGTCTGCTATACTTCTTTCAGTCAGCCAATAATTTTGGTACACAACTTGACAAATTTTTGCAATGTTTTTGTCAGTTCTGCTTATTACTTCCTGCCCGGACCTCTCTTTATTAGTTACACTTTCTGTCCCCTCAGGAAACCATTAAATCCATTTGTACACTTCCATTTTCTTCATAACATTAGCCCCATAAACTTGAACTAATACATCCCTAATTTCTCTTCCACTCTTGCCAAGTCTAACAGGAAATTTAGTGTTTATTCATTGCTTTAATTCAAGTTCTGACATTCTCGTGATGGCACATAAAAATACACAACAACAATAATGACTGCCACTCAGCAAGACATTGCCACATGTCGACATGAACGCAGCTGTGTGACACTGATACACCAAAGTTGTATAACCTTACCAAAGTGTTTGTACAGCGCTGCCAACATAAACACATGGTGGCAAGTTCACAAATTTAATTGTCAGGTCTTGTATCTCTCTCCTGGAATACATTTGGGTGAGAGTCTGAACAAAGGCAGTCTAATCTAGTATTTATGGTGTTGTATTCTGCACTTTAATATTGTATGATGTGAGACATTCATGAAGTCTAGCAATTTAATTTTCTCATTTCCAAAGTTTCAGGTTTATCTTCTTTCTGGCCAGAGGGGAAAAAGCATGGGTGAGGTATAATCCATGGCCACATTGTTCCAGTCTTCACTGGGATGAATGCCACTGACTGCCCATTGTTCCCTCCTGGCTGATTTGCATTCTCTGGGCTTTGGCATTTGGATACCTCCTGCTCCTGCATTCTCTATTGGTTAGGCTAGGCGGTGACAGTCATTAAACTCGTTGTGTTCTAGGATAGTCATTTCTGGAGAGCCAAAAGTCAGATACATAGGTGCTAGAACTTTACTTGGAGCAGATAGACTGGGGACCAGATATACCAGATATTCCACTGTGATGTTTATTTAGGCAACATTATAAGAATGCTGACAGAACAGACTTGGCCAATCTCACAGGCAAGTGAAATCTAACTATTGACTGACAGGCTGTGGAGTGAGTTTAGGGTGAACCTGTTTTTCTAGCTCTGGTGGCAGTGAGATTAGGCTGCCCTTAGCTCCTGTCTACTCAGGACTGACCTATAAATTGCAACTTCCGGGTTAGTGGAAAGCAACCATCTTTGTCTTAATATAACTCAAGCCATAAGCTTTTTTATACCATCAAAACTACTGAGCCATTACATCTCTGGAGGTGCCAGTGTAGTTCTATGCTGTTTTCCTTCTGCAAGTTTGTGTTTCTCAGTCCAATATTCAACTGGAGGAGAAAATAATCTTTGCCAGTAACTACTTTCACACTTTCTATCACATCCTGGAGAAATTATTCAAGAACTTGATAAGTCCATTTACATCTTCTGTGTGTCCCTTTTCTGCTTTCAACAGTGCATAGGAAACAGTAGGGCCCAGCTGCCTTTGATCAGCACAGCTGCCTGGTTACTGAGGCTCACATGTCCTTTGCTTAAATCTACTGTAAGAACTGGAATTAGGAAAGGGCCCCTGGCTGGCAATATAACATTTTCAAAATAAGTAAAACAGAGTCCTACTTAGAGAGCTTCTCCTTCAAACATTGTTTGAATAGAAACTGATTTGTTTAATGTATATACATTTACCTTGGTTCTAAGAAATTGTAGAAAATATATCCTCCTAAAAATTTGTGGTTTGGTATGATTATTATAAATCAGGAATAGTCTCACAGAGAATAGTAAACTCTTGTAGCACAAATAGCTTAATAGTAACTTTTCTAAAAATAATTATCTTGGATTTCTGATGTGAGAAGCAAGATCTCCTCCCTGTTTCTTAAAATCAGCACAAGCACATAAGAATAAGAAAAACCATGGTCACAACTACTAGCTATAGGGAGTGGCCATCAAAGGTGACAATATCTGAACCAGAGAGAGGGAGAGGCATAGGACAGTTCTAGAAACTTAAGACCTTTCTAAAAGGAGATTTGGTCCTGAATGTCCAATCAATAGAGCTTGGAATGGTGGCAACAGGGCCATTATGAGTGTCAGGGGTGACCTGTTCTACTTATCTCAGAGTGGCAGGGCCAGTGATATTGGAGGGAAGAATTTTAGGCAGGTACCCAGGAAATGTGGCAGTGGGGAAGGGATGTGGGGGCTTTGTAGCCCCAACCTTCAGGAAAGCTGCTGAGACAGCACAGGAGAGAGCCCACCTGACTCTTTCAGCTCCCTGCTACCCACCTTCTCCTGGTGATGCACCATGACTCAGTAAATCGGTGGTCTGGGTGACAAAAGGAGGGCTGACAATTTGGACAAGGATAAGAGCAATGCAGCAAACAGAAAATATACAGGAGAATGTATTTCAGGAGAATTACTCTAGGAGGCAGAACAATGCAAACACATTTTTTCTCCATCATCTTTACAAAAGGTAAAAAAAGGCAACAAGACTTTGGAAAGGGTTATAAGAAATTGTAGAAGGGGTGGAGCTGTTAAATCTCAGGGAATATGAAGAAGAGGAAAAAACTATTACAGAAATGATAGTCAACTTGAAGATGCCAAAGTGAGAACAAGTAGTGTTGGGATCACAAGGAGGAACAAGAAAGAAAGGCTTGAGAAAACTGTCCACTATAGAATAGAAAAGGAACAAAGAGATGAAAGTTACTAGGGAAAGCCTCAGAGATTTGTTCAACAAAGGATATCCATTACACAGATAACTGGTGTTCACGAAGAAGAAAATAGAACAACAGATTCAAAGACATAAAAAAGAAAGCTTTTGTAAAACTAAAGAAAGACCTATATCCTCAATTTAGAAAGTTATCTTACATTTCAGGAAAAGTTAAAGCAGAATGAATAACATAGATATATGTTGGTGTAGTTACTGCATTTCAAGTAAAGATAAAGAAACAGTCAACATTAACATTACTTCCAAGAACAATAAAGACAAAGGCCAAATACCATAGATCACTCCTGTGATCACAGCACTCTAGAAGGCCAAGGTGGGAAGATTGCTTGAGGCCAGAAGTTCAAGACCAGCCTGGGCAACATAGCAAGACCTTATCCAAAGAAAGAAAAAAATTAGCCAGGCATGGTGGCATGTGCCTATAGACCCAGATACTCAGCAGACTAAGGAGGATCTCTTGAGCTCAGGAGTTCAAGGTTGCCCTGAGCTGTGGTTGCACTCTAGCCTGGGTGACAGAGGTGACTAAACAAGCAAACAAACAACAAAAAGAACCCTCCCCTCCAAAAGCAATTTACCAGAGGAAGAAATCAAATGACTTTAAACTTTTCCATGATATTTAATGGGATAAGACAGTGGAATAGTGTCTACAAGGAACCTAGGGAAAGAGAGTGTAGACCAAAGGAAATGATAAACTGCTGACTTGTCATTTAGGTACAAAGGCCATTCTAAAACCAGAAGGAACTGAGGGAATACCCATGAACTCTTCTTGAATAAGCTACCTGGAAAAAACTCCAGCAAGCCAGGAAAGGAAAGAAACCATCATAAAAGGCCAGGTGATGAGTAAGCTTTTCATCCATTAAAAGATGCAACTGGGCCTCTTCCTTGGCACTACCTACAAAGATGGCAGCCATCTCCTATTCAGCATCATGGTAGCCCTCAGATCCCTTGTGAAGCTGAAGATCATCAAAAAGAGGACCAAGAAGTTTATCCAGCACCAGTCAGATGGATATGTCAAAACTAAGCATAACTGGTAGAAACCCAGAGGTACTGACAACAGGGTTCAGAGAAGATTCAAGGGTCAGACTTGATGCCCAACATTGGTTATGGGAGCAACAAGAAAAGAAAGCATATTCTGTCCAGTGGTTTCTGGAAGTTCTGACAGATACTGGAAGTGCTGCTAATGCACAGAAAATCTTACTGTGCAGAGATTGGGCGGCTTAAATAATGGAAATGAGTTTTCTCACAGTTCCAGAGCCTGGAAGCCAGTGATCAGAGTGTCGGTTGGGTTGGTTTCTCCTGAAGCCTTTCTTCTTGGCCTATAGGTGGCTGTCTTCTCCTTGTGTCCTCACATGGTCTTTTCTCTGTGCCTGTCTATACCCTAATTTCCCCTTCAGATAAGAACATCAGTCCTATTGGATTAGGGCCCACACTAGTGACACCACTAAAGGTTTTATCTCCAAATGCAGTCACGTTCTGAGATACAGTTCATCCCATAACAGATGGTGTTGGATAAATGCCATCCAACTCTTTCTTTTCTTTTTCAAGACACCCTCAAGCTGTCACCCTAGGTAGAGTGCCGTAGCATCATAGCTCACAGCAATCTTAAACTCTTGGGCTTAAGTGATTCTCTTTCTTGAGCCTCCCAAGTAGCTGGGACTACAGGCATCCACCACAATGCCCAGCTATTTTTTGCTTGTTTTTGGTTACAGTTGTCATTGTTGTTTGGCAGGCCCAGCTCCAGTGTATGTGGTTGGTGCCCTAGCTGCTTGGGTTGGAACCGCTTGAGTTGGTTTGGATCCAAACCCTCCAGCTCCAGTGTATGTGGCTGGCACCCTAGCTGCTTAAGTTACAGGCGCCAAGCCAGCCATGCAACTCTTTCAACCTATGCTTCTTTAAAATATTTAAATTTTGTTCTGTCTAGAACCATCATTTTGTCAACATTAAGTACATTTTACAGCATGATCTTTTTTATGAGCTATTGGTCATACCCCAGCCTCAGCAGGGATGCACAGAAGATGCCTGAAGTACACAGAGTTTAGTAGTAATCAAATCCTGTTTCTGACACCTGGGAACTATGTGAGGATGAGCAAATCATGTGGTCTCTCCTCTCTGAATGCCAGTTTCCTCATTTGTAATAAAATGTGGCATTAAGGGACATCAATAATGATATTCACTGCAGCATTGTGTACGGTAATAAAACTCTAGATTATAATACAACTGCCCATCAACAGCAGAGTGAGTAAACAAAATATGGTATGCTTATAGGTGGGAATACTTTATAACAGTGGAAATAAATGGAATAGCTCCCTATACAGCAACATGAAATGATATTGAAAACATGCTGAGTGAAAAAAGTTGCAAAACATTCCAGTGTAATACTATTTGTATATCACTTAAAACACATAGAAAACATTATTTTGTATAGTTTATGGGGGAAAAATGCATGTTTATATTATTTGTAGTGAAATCATAAAAACACAGATTGTATACAAGTTGTAAAAAGAGATTACCTCTGGGAAAGGAGGATGGGAAATTGGAAAGGGAGAGGTACAAAGGGGTTTCCAAGGTATCTGTAGGGTATTCCTTTTTTCTTTTTTAAAGAAATCTGTTGTATGACAAAATATTAGCATTTGTTAGTTCTGGGTGGCAGATATGTGGATGTTTGTTATATTACTTTTTGTACTTTCCTGTATGAAATATCTCAAAGTCAAAGTAAATAAAGGGATAGTAGTAGGACTTGCTTCACTTCTTTAGGCTACTACAAAGTTTCAACACTAACATATTTGTGAAAAGTCTTATAAAATGAAAAGCTCTGTACAAATATTAGGTTTTAAGATAATCTATTCCATTTTCTGTTGATTCTATTATTTTTAATTAAAAAACTCCACATTGTCTGAAAGTGCCACATTTGGGGTACTGTTGGCAGTAATTATGGATTGGGTCAGGATGGGGGTGGGAGTGGGTAGTGAGGATAAAGGAGTTGGTGGTCATGGGGATGGTGGTGGTGATCGTAGTGATGGTAGTGATGGTAGTGGTGGTGGTGATGGTGGTGGTGGTGGTGGTGATAGTGATGGTGGTGATGGTGATGGTGGTGATGGTGATGGTGGTGATGGTGATGGTTGCGGTGATGGTGGTGGTGATGATGGTGATAGTTAATGGTGGTGGTGGTAGTGGTGGTGGTGGCATTGATGGCAGTGATGGTGGTGGTGGTCATGGTGGTGATGGTCATAATGGTGGCAGTGGCGGTGATGGTGGTGGTGTTGAAAGTGATATGTGTAGGGAGTAGGGTTATATATATCTCTGATTGAGCTCTGTACCATATGCTGTGCATATGGTGCCACATAATATAATACACTTTTGAGGTGGAGTATTTCCCTGAGAGTAAGACTAAACCCTCTCAAGACAAATTGAATTAATGGGTATTTCCCACTGCTCCTAGTAAACACTGTTCAAACTATTATATTTAGTACTGTAATTAGCTTTTTCTGTTAAATACTTTGTGAATTCCATCTTTTTCTTAGAACTGTAGCAATATGAGTAATGACCACAAGAGGACACTAGAGAAACGCAATATATTTCAACTTTCTCTCCAGGCACAAATCATGGTCTCTGCTCCTGAGTAGGGAGAAGTTTGTCTCTGCCAGAAACTCAGGATTTCAGGGCTGGTCAATGGATCACAGACTGCAGGGGAATTTGAGTTGTTGACAGCCATTTAGTTTAACCTTCTCAACCCAGCCAATATCTTGGCTGCAATTTCATGAGAAACTATAAGCCAGAAGCACCCAGCTAATTCTCTCTTGAATTTCTGACCCAGTGAAACTGCAATAACCCATGTTTGTGGTTGTGAAATGCAAAAAAATTTGGAGATAATTTGTTATGCAGGAAAATAACACTAATACACCTGGTATGTAGTACAGTTAATGAGTGTTAGCTGTAATTGTTACTCAGGTGACTGTTAAATGCAAAGAAATTATTTTTCCAGATTTTTCTCATTAAGTACGATTGTTATTCCCCATTTATCTCAATTATGATATAACTTGGAGGTGATATCCATTCATGCTTTTCTTTTCTTTTCTTTTTTTTTTTTGAATGGTAACTGTGTACATTGATGCACTTCTGGGGTACAGTGTGGTGTTTTCACACACAATCTGAAACACATCCATCAAACTGGTTAACGTAGCCTTCATGTCATTTTCTTAGTTATTGTGTTAAAACGTTCATATTCTACTCATAGAAAGATTCACTTGTACCCTTGTGAGATGAACCACAGAAGTGAACCCTCGAATCCTCCTCCCTCCATCCATTCTCCCCTCCCTCCCCCCTCCCTGTATCCTTAGGTTGTTATTAGGTTATAGCTTTCATATAAAAGGTTTAAATTAATTTCATAATAGGGGTGTGTACATTGGATACTTTTTCTTCCATTCCTGTGATATTTTGCTCAGAAGAACATTTTCCAGCTCCATCCATGTGAACATGAAGGATGTAAAGTCTCCATCTTTCTTTATGGCTGCATAGTATTCTATGGTGTACATATACCACAGTTTATTGATCCATTCGTGGATTGATGGGCACTTGGGCTTCTTCCATGACCTGGCAATTATGAATTGGGCTGCAATAAACATTCTGGTACAAATATCTTTGTTGTAATGCGATTTCTGGTCGTCTGGGAATATACCTAATAAAGGAATTGCAGGGTCAAATGGCAGGTCTATTTTTAGTCTCTAAGTGTTCTCCAGATGTCTTTCCAAAAGGAACATATTAGTTTACATTCCCACCAGCAGTGTAGGAGTGTTCCCTTTTCTCCACATCCACGCCAGCATCTCTGGTTTTGGGATTTTGTGATATGGGCTAATCTACTGGAGTTAGATGATATCTCAAAGTAGTTTTGATTTGCATTTCTCTGATGATTAAGGATGGTGAGCATTTTTTCATATATCTGTAGGCTGTGCGCTGATCTTCTTCAGAGAAATTTCTCTTCAAGTCCCTCGCCCATCCTGAGATGGGATCACTCGTTTTCTTCTTGCTAATACGTTTAAGTTCTCTATGGATTCTGGTTATTAAACCTTTGTCGGAGACATAACCTGAAAAAATCTTCTCCCGTTTTGAGGGCTGTCTGCTTGCCTTACTTACTGTGTTCTTGGCTGTGCAGAAGCTCTTTAGTTTGCATACTTTCATTTTCTAATAAGCCAAACTACTGGCTAGAATGACATCAATAAGAAAAACAAATCATTAATTCATGTATCCATTCACAATCCATACATCCATCTGTTCATCAAGTGTGTGTCCTGGTTTAAGGCAGAGTGTGGCCAATTGAGAAGGCTTGTAAGAAGAGGTCATTCCTGGGCTGAAGCTTGAAAGCCAGCAGATAAGGATGAAAGCAGGTGATGGGAAATAGTGTGAACAAAGGCACCAAAGTTTCACTCAAACTTGAGTGCTCAGGAGAGGCAAGGACCTTGGTAGGGCTGGGCGGGGGGGAGAGGAAGGCAGGATAGGAATGCACATGTAATCAACCATGAAGGTGGAGAGGTGGCAAGCTGGCTGAAGAGTTTTACCGTGCTACACAAAGAGATTCCTGTAACAGGGAGCTTGAGCTTCATCTTTGAAGGGTTTTAGGTAGGTGAGAATGTGGCCAGGTATAGGTCTTCAGAAGATCATTGTGGCTGCTGTTAGTGAGGCAGATGGAGGAGAGAGGCTGTACTGTGAGTCACCCAACCACTGCCAAGCCCAGGCAGCTGGGGAACTGTCAGGTTTACAGGAATCCATTTATTCGCCTGCCCTGTGCCATAAGGAAAATTCTTGCTTGATTGGAGCGTGGGCTTATCCCCAAACCAGAAGAGTTTTTCTCTTGCACAGATGAGTAAATGAAAGGAAACATGATTTCTACCAGTGGTTCTAAAGCAGAAGTGACTTTGTCATTCAGTGGACATTTGATAATGTCTGGAGACCCTTTCAATTGTCATAGCTGGGCTGGACGGTGCATCAGCTGGTTAGGGTGTAGGGATGCTGTGAACATCCTACAATACACAAGACAACCTTCCCCCAACAAAGAAGTATACAAGCCCAAATGTCTTAATAGTGCCTAGGTTGAGAAACTGTCTGGACAAAGACATGACAAAATAAAAAGGAGGAAAGACTGGAAAAAATATGTTGAAGATGAAAAACACTTAGCAAAAAATATTGGCATGGGATAGATGAAAATTGTGGCCAAATATGTTGTTATCAATTTTTAAAAAAATTAAGTATTTGTCCTTACAAAATAAGAATTTGAAGCAGAGATGTAAGGTATAAAAGTAGGATAGAAACCAACTCCTAACATATCCAACACACAGGTAAAGGGAAATGGGCCAGGCTATTAAAAGAGAAAGACAAACCCTAATTTCATGTTGTTTTTGACACATGTAAGATGCTGCTATGTTGTATACAAGAATCACAACCAATACAAAATTATCCTGTAAGTTTGAAAATAGAAGGGTTGGCAAAGGTATACCATGTGAACAAAACAAAATGAAAAGAAAGAAAGTACTGGTTACAATTTAATATCAGTAAAGGTTAATCTCTGTTTCATGCTTTATGCCAAAATAATTTCCAGATAGATTAAAAAAATTAAATGTTAAAAAGAAAAACATTTAAATACTAGAGGAAAATATTTAAAAATCATCTTGGCCTGGGGAGGTCTTTTAAAGCATGATACAAGATCATTTAAAACTGGTAAATCTAACTACATAAGATCTAAAATTGTTTTATAGTAGCTTTGCTTTAAACATGGTACACATATGCAATTATACACGTGTACACACTGTAAACAAAACCAAGACAAAAGATAACCTGAGAGAAAGTCGTAATGTTCAAATGTTCAAAAGATTACTTATAATAATTCATTAAATAATTTAGTAACCATTTATTGAATGTGTTCTTTTTTTATTATTAAATCACAGCTGTGTACATTAATGCAACCATGGGGTACAGTGTGCTGGTTTTAAATACAATTTGAAATATTTTCACCAAACTGGTTAACATAGCCTTCATGGCAATTTTCTTAGTTATTGTGTTAAGACATTTATATTCTACACTTAGAAAGATTCACATGTACCCTTGTAAGATGGACCATAGCTGTGGTCCCATCAATCACCCTCCTTCCATTCACCCTCCTCCTCTAGCAAAGAATCCCAGGAATGGAAGAAAAAGTATCCAATGTACTCAGTCCTCCTATGAGATTATAGCTGATGATTTTTAAATTAAGGAAATATAAGGACCGTTTAGAGAGCTCTGCTGAGATAATCTAAGTACCTCTCCCCGCCATTCATGAGTCTTTCAAAATCTGGAAACCCAGGAGCAATTAACAATCGTAGTACCTGCTAGGATCAGATTGTATGCATCTTTCCAAAATTTGTATGTTGAAGCCTGATCCCAACGTGTTGGTATTTGGAAGTGGAGTCTTTGTGTGATTGGGTTATAAAGGGGAGGCCCTCATAAGAGAAACCTAGGTGAGCTCCCTCAACCCTTCCACATGTGGACGCAGCAGGATGAAGCAGGTAGTGGCCTTCGCCAGACATCAAACCCTCTGACAACTTGATGTGAGACTCCCCAGCCTCCAGAACTAGGAGAAAGAAATTTCTGCTGTTTGTAAACCACATACGCTGTTCTGTTACAAAAGTTGGCATGAACTATGGCAGTACTGTAGGGATTGAGGGTGTGAGCTTGCTGTCAAGATTATAGATAAGGCTAAACAGACAATAGTTTGCACAGATGGCACTTCATTTCCCAGCGATAACCCACTCGTGGACAACTTTGCATATCATTCACTAATTGTGTTAATAGCATTTGTCTCAGGCTATGCCTGAAGTCCACACAGAATGTATTTAAAATTTCACAGGCAGGTATTTTCGGCAAGGAAAGAAATCGTCATTCAAAGGAATACAAATAAATGTGGAATGTTAAAAAAAATGGAACTGAACATGAATTTCTCCCCCTCATCACCCATCCTTTCCCAATTACTAACTCTAACCTTGCTGTTTTCCTTCTTTTCTCCAGGTAGGATATTGTGTACAGGGAACAAAGCAAAATGCTAACGAAGAGACTTTCCCACATGGCTCACTCATTACCCCTCAGTGCCCCTCCCACATGGCTCACTCATTACCCCTCAGTGCCCCTCCCACATGGCTCACTCATTACCCCTCAAGGCCCCTCCCACATTACTCACTCATTACCCCTCAGTGCCCCTCCCACATTGCTCACTCATTACACCTCAGTGCCCCTCTCACATTACTCACTCATTACCCCTCAGTACCCCTCCCACATTGCTCACTCATTACCCCTCAGTGCCCCTCCCACATGGCTCACTCATTACCCCTCAAGGCCCCTCCCACATGGCTCACTCATTACCCCTCAGTGCCCCTCCCACATGGCTCACTCATTACCCCTCAAGGCCCCTCCCACATTGCTCACTCATTACCCCTCAAGGCCACTGAGGTGGATTTCCTCCCCTCATTGCTTCCCTTGCTTCCTTGATGCACCTTGACCTTGAAAATGATGTGACCCCCCTCACAGAGTCCACAAAGACAGAGAAGGTTGTAAACAAGACATTGTAGTGAAATTAGATGAGTACCAATTTGGACCAAGTGCTATGAAATCACAGAAGGACATTAACTTCCTGGAAGGGCCTGGGAAGATATCTCCCAGGAGGTGGCATTAGGAGAGTCTTGAAGATGAGTGGGGGTTCAGCAAGCACAGAAGGGGTTTCAGAGATAGGGAGGGAGATAAAATCATTTTAGGAGGGGTGAAGGCGCAGAGAGACACAGTTCGATGTATTTAGGGAATGTTGCCAGGCTGGTAAGCAAGCATGACACTTGACTACACTCTGCAGATATTGTGGTTTTTACAAACAAAACATTTATAGCCATCCTATATCGACAAAACCAGGGGCTCATTTTGTGTACCTGTGTTAGAATTTGTTAGCAATAAAGTATTTTTAATCAAGGTATATATGGTTTTTGTAGACATAGTGCTATTACACACTTAATGGACCACAGCAGCATAGTATCACTTTTCTGTGCTCTAGGAAACCAAAAAACTTGTGGGACTAGCTGTACTGTGATATTCACTTTATTGCAATATTTGCTTTATGAAAATGTTCACTGCCTTCTGATGGTCTGGAATTGCTCCCTAAATATCTCCAAGGTAAGCCTGTAGTTCCTAAAAAATATAGAAAAAGAGTAGAAATAAAATCTCCAAGAAAATCTACATAGCTTTTTCACTGATGGGTTTTGTTTTTGTTTTTATTATTTTATTTATTTATTTATTTATTTAGAGACAGAGTCTCACTCTATCACCCTTGGTAGAGTGCCATGGCATCACAACTCACAGCAACCTCCAACTCCTGGTCTTAAGTGATTCTCTTGCCTCAGCCTCCCGAGTAGCTGGGACTACAGGCGCCCACCACAACACCTGGCTATTATTTTATTGTTGTTGCAGTTTGGCCGGGACTGGGTTCGAACCTACCACTATATGGGGCTGTTGCCCTACCCACTGAGCCACAGGTGCTGCCCGCTGATTGGTTTTATTA
>CAUYQV010012273.1:0-12944 GCA_963574575.1 Galagoides demidoff
ACTTGGGAGGCGGAGGGAAGAGACTCACTTGAGCCCAGGAGTTGGAGGTTGCTATGAGCTGTGATGCCATGGCACTCTACCCAGGGGGATAGCTTGAGGCTCCGTCTCAAAAATAAATAAATAAATAAATAAATAAATAAATAAATAAATAAATAAAATTAAATTTTAAAAAAAGGTAAGCATTCAAATATTGCATGTAGACAGGATGCCTTCAGAGACACTAGAAACAGTATTTTGAATAAACCTACTTCACAATCTTCCAAAAGCAAAACAATTGCTCTTTTTGACATTTCTACCATTAACTGGAAAAATATAGCTCTAAAAGGGGGTCCTTGAAAACACTCAGGCTTTGACTGTCCGCTGTGACACAAGATGGCAACGTATTCCAGTGCTCACTGCACAGCAGGCCCATGAGTCCTTCAGCCTCTTCACCACACCACACCAAGGAGGAGTGACAATGTGAACATGTCGGAAGGAGCTACATGTTCTAAAAACTATTCAGAGAATAAAAAGTATTGCTCATACCTGAATATATCCTGTGTATCTAAATCGATGTGAAGTCCATTGATGAAGAGAGCTGACTCTCCAGGCTGTAATCCTAAAGTGCCCTTGAAATACTGAAAAATTTGCACAATTATTAGGGAGCAGTGAGAGAGAGAGTACTTATCACAACTTACAGTGTTTCTAGACTTTATTACTGGAACAAATCTTGGCATCCTGTGGCATGGTAAGATTTTTTCTATATGCTCCTGCACACCCTTCTTAGCAGTTACTACACTGACGGCAACTCTGGGCTAGGAGGCAGGCCACTCTCCTCCCTGCCTCCTTTCCTCCTTCAGATGACGATTAATACAACTGTTTCCAATAATGGGAGGGGCAAAATATGTCAAGTACTGAGTGACACTTTTCAAAAATGGGAAAGCAAATAAAATAGAACTAATTAAACAAATATTATCTATATTTAATTTTTTTTTGAGACAAATCTCACTTTGATGCCCTTGGTAGAGTGCCCTGGCATCATAGCTCACAGCAACCTCAAACTCTTGAGCTCAAGTGATCCTCTTGCCTCAGTCTCCTGTGTAGCTGGGATCACAGGCACCTGCCACAACACCCAGCTATTTTTAGAAACGGGGTCTTGTTCTTGCTCAGGCTGGTCCTGGGACCACAAGCTCAGGCAATTCACCCACCTCAGTCTCCCAGAGTGCTAGGATTACAGGCGTGAGCCACTGCGCCCAGCCCTCTTTTTGTGTGTAATTTTTAAAAACATGTTTCTTCCTACTGTATGATACATTAAGATATGTTGCTCTTTCAGTTTCTTTTTCAATAATACCTCTGTGAACTGCCTACAAAAACCTGCAGCTAGTATTATTTCCTTAAGCCAGACACCAAGGACATAAATATATTTGTTTTTGCCTTAGTAATAAAAAAGGACCCTCATAACCAAAAAAACTGATTTGCCTTCTAGCAAAGTCAGCTATCTATAATCTGGGTCTGCACTGGGATCGTCCCTGCTGTCTAGCTATCAGGTTACACAGGCTCTAGAAATTTCCTCATCTTTGCTCATCAGAGCGAAGTGATAGCTTCATAAGCTCATCACCTTTGCCATGTTACATTTGTTACTTTCCTTGTCTGTGATCTCAACCAAGGTTATGATAACAGTCAATAACAGCTGGACCTTCTTAATTACATCCAAGGATCTAACCAAAGATGTCTTTTTTTGCTTGTTTTCATGAGACAGAATCTCAGTTGGTTGCTTTCAGCCGAGTGCTGTGTCGTCACAGCTCACAACAACCTCAAACTCCTGGGCTCAAGAGATTCTCTTGTCTCAGCCTCCCAAGTAGCTGGGACTACAGATGCCCACCACAATGCCCACAATGCCCAATTTTTTCTTTGTTGTTTTTTTTTGTTTGTTTGTTTAGAGACAGGGTCTCGTACTTGCTCAGGCTAGTCTTAAATCTGTGAACTCAGGCAATTCACCTGCCTCACCCTCCCAGAGTGCTAGGATTATAGGCATGAGCCACTGCACCTAGCCCCAAAAGGGTTTTGAAACCCCATGCCTCTCCTCAAACCTTCAAACTAAAGCACACTGAGAAACTGAGCTGCTGTACAGGAGACGGCACTTGGTATAGCCTCCCTCTCCAAGACCTGGCCATTTGGGGGCCCTTCACCTTCTACTCCCTGAGCCCCACACACAGGGGACGGTGCAGCCCCTGAGACCTCTTAAGCTAACAAAAACATTGCCCTGACTCCACACAGAAGCTTCTGTTGAAGGATATCCTTTCCATTCAATTCCCCTTTCTCTCAAAGGAAATTGGGACTATTATGCATATACTCCACACCACAGGAGCTAAGCCACACAGCAGAAAAGGGAAGAAATTAATCAGATGCCAGGACAGAACTTAGTCCCTAATACCCCAGAGCAAGGAGAATGACAAGGACTGCTGAACCCCCTTCACACACCAATAGTCAATGTACTGAGAAAAATAAACTTTAAAGTCTAATGCTACGTGGGGGAAAAGAAAACAATGAAGAAGCCACAGCTTTTGCTTCACGGCCCTGTCAAGATTAAACGGCAAACAAGATAAGGAGATATACGAACATGCATCCATATTAAGAACATCAGGTTTTATTGCACAAATATATGTAAATTTTGTCAATTAAAATAAGAAGAGGGAAAAAAATAAAGGGATAATAGAGAGTTGCATCAACTAAAAACTGAAATTTCTTGCATGGGAGGAAAGAACTCTATGTCCACTTGTTCCCAGGCTCTGTGGATAGCATTCTGAGTAAGACTGACCATAAGCTGGTAAATATCATTCATATCCATTTCAAGATCTGAGTGCTGGTAACATAAGTAGGTTTACTTTGGGAACATTCATCACACTAATGACTTAGGATTTATATACATTTTATATGTGTTTTATACTTTATATTTTGTATGTATACATTTCATGCTTTAATAAACTACTCAAAAAAATTAAGAACCCAGGAAATACAAATACAGCCTATACAATATAATGTTTTGAATTATGTGAGGGGAAAGGCCCTAAAATTAAGGTAATATGTGATATTTTTATTTACTTTTTAATATAAAAAATAACAACTGTTAATAAGGACTTTTCAATTTAGTAAATATTTGAGAAGTAATTGATTTACTTATTCCTCAGCTCTATTTAATTAAATAATATCTTAGATATAAAGATTAAGAAAACCTGAGGTAAGATGGCAGCGGTTCATGGCTATAATCCAGCACTCCCTAAGGCTGATGCAGGACTTCAAGGCTTCAGTGAGCTATGACTGTTTCACTGCACTCCAGTCTGGACAACAGAGCAAGATTTTTATCTCAAGAACAACAACAAAAAAAAGATAGTATATTGGGGAAAAAAGCATTTTTTCCTTCCTGCAATTCCACTGAAATGTCAGTTAAGGGACTTCTACAGTTATAAATCCATATTATCAAAGACAACAGGAAGGAAGGTCACTGAAGAGAATGGGTGAGCAGCACTGTCCTCGCAGTCCTGAGAAAGCTGAATGCTACACCAGTGTGAGAAAGGGCAGGAAGAACCTAAGTTCCAAGTTCTATGAGATTCACTAAAGGCTCAAGAACTGACAGCGCAATGGACACATATGAGGGGGCTAAAAAAGTGAGTGCTGATAAAAAGCCCCTGCCAGGCCCAATCCCACAGTATCTCCAGCTGATTTCCCACAGCCGTCAACAGTCCAGAAAAATGGAGACTCATTTCCTAGAAAGAGCCAAACAGAGATTCTGGTGACTACAGGAAGCTGAGCACAACAGAGCGCAAAGACCCCATCTAGAAAACAGGGGATTGAAGGCAAGATAACAAATACTCCTCTCACTGGGCCACTTGAGCTCTGGCAACCACACTGCACCCTCTACACAGAAGATTAGCAAATCCTTTTCTGGACTGACCAGCTCAAGGAGAAAGGGTTAAGATCCCATCACAGGTGCTGCCTAGGAAATGACCACACCAGACACCAGACAGTCAGAAAGCCTCATCCCTGGGGAGGCAGTGAAAGAAAGTTCAACCTTACCCTCAAAATACGAGGCCAACATATACAGTCTCAAACTGGAACAGAGCACCAATTAAAGCATGCTAGAGAAGTAGAGACAAATATCAGAAGAATCAGCCAAGAGGTGGAAGTGGTATCTCCAGAAAGCGGAAAGCAACAGGGGGAGAGGTGTCGGGGTGCTGCTTTTCCAAACAACATGCTAACAATGCTATTTTGATGCTCTCAATTATACTAACATTCATCTCTGATTAAAAACTAAAATTGAGTACAGACTGAACAAAATATCACATCTTTGAGAATAACACTATTAAGTTCTACTTAGATTTCCTCATCTTTAAAGAAACAATACCAAACAGAAAGGCCAGTATTTTCTGACTGGTTAATACCTTCTGATTCTCTTCCACTTCAGTTCTCAGTTCTGAGCTCACAGCTGTTTTTGTTATCGCTCTGAGGAAATAAAAACATTATCAGCCTTTGGTTTAACACTGGATATAAATGTCTACAATTTCCATGTTTTATGAAACATATCATTCGATAAATTACAAAAAATTAAATAGAAAAACTTTAAACATTTACAATTGATAAATGTTTCCCCTTCCCCAGAGGTGCATATTTTTTATTCCCACACGATGTAACATGAAAGAAAAGCAGCAGTAATAGCAGCATTTTAAGGCAAGTGCAGTTGCTCCCGAGTTTTCAGTTGAATCCATGCAACCCAACTTCTGTATCTGATCTCTACCACTCAGAGACTGAAGGAAAATGTGAGATAAGCTAATGCAGCGATCACTCATCCTGCTTATACACTTACTGTGGAAGTGGAATACTCTATGTCTATCTCCAAGTAACATGCTAGACCAAATGAGAATTTACTATACCTCCCATAGGACTCATAAATCATATAATAATCAAATTAATTTATGAAATATCTCATACCAGAAGTCAAAACACTTCATTCAGTGACTCAAGAAAGACTGGCAACCAACTGCTAAATCAACAGTTTCTAAAACATTGGCTTTGCATTTACGAAATGAGGAGCACCATTACAGAAAAGAAAGCCACGTCAGAAAACCCACACGATGAACAGGTCACTAAGCGTCTATATAACTCAAATTTCTTCATGAAGATTCAATAAGATGACATATGAGTCCATCTACCGTCTGTGTCAGACTCTAGATTAGTTTTATCAGTATATATTTTGTGACTCATCCAATCCCGAAAGGCAAGTGTTTTTGTTCCCATTTCACTACTGAGTAAAGTGAGGTAAAGAGAGCTCATTTATTTACAAAGGTCACACAACTAGTAAATGGCAGTGCTAAGAACATAACCTAGACCTGTCTTTTCAACCACACAATATGCACTCTTGCCCTCTCCCCAAAAACACAACAACATACCATTCATCATATCAATGCAGCAAATCTAAGCATTTTCATATTTTAGTTACCTAATTCAGCATGTAAACATGAAGATAATTGGGTATTACATTAAGAAGAAGAACATATCAAAATCTTACTCTATATTACCTGGCTTTAGTAGGAAAATTTTGACTAAGATCCTTCATAACCACCAAAGCCAACTCAACAGGGGCAGATAAGATTCGAGCAGCCGTCTGAAAACTTAGATCTGCAACAATGCCAAATATAATTTAAAGTGTATTAATCTAATGTGATGGAAGCAGGAAAAAAAAAAATCACATTTACTCCCCATTGTTTTCTGGTAAATAAGAAAGTCTTAGAATACAGCCATTCCAGAGAGTGCCCGTGACTTAATTTCAGTTTTTATTCACTTCAGAGATCCCTAGAACGTGTAAGCTATTCATGATACACCTGCATAAAACACTGGGGAACATACCAACATAACAGAGGATAAATCAAGCCCACATCCTTTTCCCTCTTCTGAATTTACAATACATCACAAAACACTAAAAAGCATTGGGCTTTTAGAAAATTATGTTGGAAAGAAACCTTGGTGAATAGTTGTCTGGGAAACAGCAATATAAATATATCCTACCACAATGACATGCTTTTATCACTGTATAGATAAACACTGTAAGAAATGTACACATATAGGAACTTAAAAGACTACAACAGGTTTCTAGTATTAAAAGCCTCTGTATCTTTCCACAGACACAAAGATTTGGCATTCATTTATTTATATCACTTCTTCCTAGGGTTATCTGTCTACAAAAGGACTTCCTTCCTTTCCTCTCCAATTAACCATAACTAATCACTCTTTAAAATCTGTGGCACCTGCAGAATAATGTAATAACATACAACTAAATTCAAATTTTACATTTTTAATGCCAAAAATTAAGTTAATACTCTTTCGTTACCTTGCAACTGCCAAACCTTTAAAGGTGCCATTTCATTAGTGCTCTCAACGAGATGCTTTCTGAGTTCCTTCAACTGCTCCTTCAGATCAGGGTGCAGGTCTCTGAGAAAAACAAACACACACAATCAGACTCTCTCATTGTGGATTCTTTCTCAGACCCCGCTTAGGAGTTGCCTTCAACTTTACCTTAATGATTGGCTAATCCCAACCCTAGGAACACACCATGAAATACTATTCAACCTTAATAAGAAAATGAAATCATTCCTTTGGCAACAGCACAGATGGAACTGGAGTCCATTCTATTCAGAAACAGTCAAATATCACACATTCTCACTTTTGAGAGCTAAATAGTATGTACACATTGGACACAGAGAGTGGAATAATAGACATTGAAAACTCAGAAGGGTGGGAGAGGGGTGAGGGATGGGATATTACCTAATGGCCATAATGTACACTATTTGTATCCTGGCTACATTAAAAGCCCAAACTTCACCTCAGCATAAATATATCCATGTAACAAAACTGCACTTGTACCCCCTAAATCTATAAAAATAAACTAAAAACAAAAAAAGCACTGACTGGGTACAGTGACTCACATCTGTAATCCCAACACTTTGGGAGACTGAGGAGGATCACTTCAAGTCAGGAATTCTAGACGGCCTGGACAACATAGTGAACTCCACCTCTACAAAAAAAACCTTAAAACTTAGCCAGGCCTGATGGCACACATCTATATAGTCCTAGCTACTCAGAAGCCTGAGGCATAGGCAGGATGATCATTTGAGTCCCAGAGTTTGAGGCTACAGTGAGCTATGATGATGCCACTGTATTCCAACCCAGGCAACAGAGCAAGACTCTGTCTCAAAATATAAATGCATAAATAAATAAATAAAGTTGATGTATAAAATTATAGGATTAAAAGAAAAATCACCACAACAGTGAATTCCTATGGAGGAAGGTAATATGACCGAGAGTGGGTAACAAAAAGGACTTTAACTTCACCTGCTGATAACTGACCTGGTTTTTTTGTTTCACTTTATTTTTAAAGTAAAAGTAGGGTTATGCTAGAAAAAAAGAAAACTTTATAAGCTGTTCTTTGGAATAAAAAAGTAAGTATGACAGCAAGAATCCAGTTCTGGGTAGTGAGTATGCCAGTATATATTATTCTTCATACTGTTCTGAACCTTTTTAATTCTTTTTTTTTTGAGGTGGAGTCTAGCTCTGTCACCCAGGCTAGAGCAATGTGGCTTCAGCCCAGCTCACAGCAACCACTAGCTCCTTGGTTTAAGTGATTTTCCTGCCTCAGCCTCCCAAGCAGCTGGGACTACAGGTGCCCACCACCACACCCGGCTAGTTTCTCTATTTTTAGTAGAGATGGGGTCTGCCTCTTGCTCAGCCTGGTCTCAGACTCCTGATCTCAAGAAACCCACCTGCCTTGGCCTCCCAGAGTGCTAGATTACAGGTGACCCACCATACCCAGCCCTGAACCTTTTTAATTTTACAAAATAAAATTGGGAAAAAAACTTTTCAGTCCTAATAAATTTTCTTCAGCCTACAACATACTCATAAACCCTTTAGTCACATTCAGGCTAATCATAGTTATTTAGTTCAGTCTTATCTTGAAATACAGTACATTCTGTCTGAAGCTAGTAGAATAGAGATTTTTAGGGGCAGACACAGACAGTGGGTATAACAGATCAGACAGGAAGATGGCTAATTGATTAGTTCTTCTAAATGCTAACAACTCAAAAAAATAATTTTTTTTAAGAGATAAGGTCTTGCTCTGTCACCCAAGCTAGTGTGCAGTGTTGTGATCATAGTTCACTGCAGCCTTGCAATCCTGGGCTCAAGTGATCTTGCCTCAGCCTCCCCAGTAGCTAGGACAATGGGCACACGCCACCACACCAAGCTAATTTTTAAATTTTTGTAAAGACTGTATTGCCTAGGCTTGTTTCCAACTCTTCCCAAAGTGTTAGGATTATAGCCCTGAGCTACCACTCCCAGCTCAAGTTTTCTTAAATGCAACATGTAGAAATTAAAATACTCAGTCAGACCCTTAACTTTCCAACCAACCCATATCTAGTCAGTCACTACAGGTAAAACACCTCAAATCCAAAAATCCAGAATGATGCTCAAAGGAAATGCTCATTAAAGCATGTTGGTGTTTGGATTTTCACATTCGGGATATCCAACTAATAAATATAATGCATGTATCCCAAAATCTGAAATCCAAACTCTTCTAGTTCCAAATATTCCCCCAAAAGGATACTCACCCCATATAAACACTTTTTCGTGATAAAAATACCAGAACTGGTCCAATTACTTTGGATTGCTAAATATTCTCAATGTCCAAAAGGTAAAATAGCCTCAACGTTCTACATAATACCTTTATGCCATGAATGCATAAAATCCTAATGCCATCCAAAAAACTAACATGGAAAATATGAAAAGGTGTGGGATATATTAACCAGTACAATGTAAGCATTCCAAACTGTATATGAAATCAGCACATTGTACCCCATAAATGCATTAATGTATACATGACCTACCTCTTTATGATTTAATAAAGATAAATGAATAAATAAAAAAGAATTCCAAAAGCCTGTATCAAGTAAAAATGAAACCTGATTATATTTTAATGAAGCCAAAATTGGTATTAAATAAATGTAAATAGGCATAGGATGAACTCAACATGTCAAGAGTAATTCAACTTGAACTAAGACATCTCTGCTAAACTATTACTCTGGTTAAGTTATTTTATTTGGCCAATTGTCAGAGTTGAAGTATAGGAAACTAAGCCTAACATACGCTAGGCTCAGTTAGTATTTTATACTCAGCCTAGCATTAATATTAATATTTCTGTATGATTGTTTTCTATTTTAAAAAAGCACATTATAGATATCCTAATTATAAATTTCCAGACAAAGCAAAATTTATGTCTCTGCACAATTAAGTCCTGAGAGTAGTAACTGCAAAATTTACAGCTAAAGACTTTTTATCTATAAAATACTATGATGGTTTCATAAAATGGTGATAGAATTACAGAATTTCTTAAATTCTATAATTTTCTATCCCCTTTCATAAAAATCAAATTCTAATAGGACACATTTCAACTGAGCACATATAAATCCTCTATATTTTGCATTTTCTTCATACTATATCATAAGTAACTATGACTGTTCCAACTACACATTTCCTAAGAAAAAATTAATTCAGTTTCATTTCTCATATCAATCAAAACATGGTATGTAACTTAATGCTATCAAGTGAGAGGCTCAGCAAAAAATCAATTTAAACCACAGACAAGCAGCCATGGGTTAAGAATAATGTGCTGCAGAATAACTGGAAATCAAAAAGCACACTCTCAGTGGTTGTTTCTCCATTTTAGATTTTATAGACACATAGCACTTTTAGGGTATCAGTAACTCGGATAGTAATGAGGAAGAAAATATTTAGAATACAAGAGAGCCTGGAGGTTTAAATAAAATAAGGACATTTCCCAAAATGCATAGAATATACAGTGTACCTTAGTTTCCCAAAGAGAAATCCTTGAACTTCATCAATAGGATCATTTTCGCCAATCACTGTGGTGTTTACCTCAGTTCCTACATAAAAAAGCATATAAAAATGTATCTGTAATTACTCAGATTAGAAACATAAAATATGAACCATGTAAAATAAAACAAAAAACGCCTGAAATTATACCATCTAAAATGTTGAATACCCAACAAACCTTTTGTAATGGCTCTTTAAATAAACAGAATATGTTTTATTATTTCCTGTGTTCCTAGATAAAGAAAATGTATTTTTCCCTTAAACTACTTGAAATTTTATATGTGAAAAAATTTCAAGATTAATAGCTTTAACAATATTTTTTAACAAAGGCTTTTTTTTTTTTTTTTTAGACAGAGCCTCAAGCTGTCGCCCTGGGTAGAGTGCTATGGCATCATAGCTCACAGCAACTTCCAACTCCTGGGCTCAAGCAAGTCTCCTGCCTCCGCCTCCCAAGTAGCTGGGACTACAGGCACCCGCCACAATGCCCGGCTATTTTTTGGTTGCAACCGTCATTGTTGTTTGGCAGGCCCAGGTGGGATTAGAACCCGCCAGCTCAGATGTATGTGGCTGGCACCTTAGCTGCTCAAGCCACAGGCAACAAGCCTTAACAAAGGCTTTTTAATGTTAAATCTCTGAAGAATTTACAATTAAGCAATTTAATCACAAATACTATTAACTGAGGAAAACAGAGGATAAGGTACTGGGTCATTTCCATTTGCTTTACTATCCAAAATGATCATTTTTTATCTTTGAAATGGTCTTAAAACAAAGAAATAAAAGAACAACATATAACACTTGTGATTGAAATAATAAATTCAGGATGTATTCTATAAAATGAAGATTCTATCAAATGGTCACACTCAAGGTTCCAGAAGGCCACAAGCGACCCCAAGGCTACAGGTTCCCCACCCCAACAACAGTAGCCATAGTAAACCTATCCGAGTGCAGAAAATAATAAAGAATATAAAATTATTCATTAAACATAGCATAGTTTAAGATTTCATACTGTCACAAATAATCTGTAAACTACAAAATAGCTATTGCTTACTGAACGTTTCTGTGCAAAAACTGTGCCAAATTCTTTACTTATACAATTTACTCTTCTCAAATATTTAAAAAGACATTATCACCACCTGCATTTATTTATTTATTTATTTATTTTTAGAGACAGAGTCTCACTTTATCGCCCTCAGTAGAGTGCCATGGCATCACAGTTCACAGCAACCTCCAACTCCTGGGCTTAGGTGATTCTCTTGCCTCAGCCTCCTGAGTAGCTGGGACTACAGGTGCCCGCCACAATGCCCGGCTATTTTTTTGTTGCAGTTTGGCAGGGGTGGGTTTGAACCCACCACACTCAGGATATGGGGCGGGCGCCCTGCTCATTGAGCCATAGGCACCGCCCACCACCTGCATTTTTTTATAGGAGAAAAGAGAGACCTAGAGAATTTGCTTAAGGTCACTCACTCAGATATAACAAAAATCAGGATTCAAACATAGGTTCAGTGTATTCTTAAATCTATTTTCTTTCATTATGGAAACAAACTCCCCTTCTATTTAAAGAAAAGAGAAAACCCACTGGTCTTATTTTTACAAATTCACCTTTCACCTGAGTATCATCCTTGGCCTTGTACTCAGTGCTCTTAATGGCCAATTCCACTCCGTAGCCAGAGAGGTGAACGGGTTCCTTCCTGGGGTTCTGCAAGCAAAGCAAGTATTTCGCCATCACCACCCAGCTCTTCACATGTCATGGTGGACGCAACATACCATGTAACGTTGCATCTACTTGCCATATGCATTAAAAATATATATAAGCTTCTATTCTAAAGAAATTAACTCTGTGGCCAGGAGCTCACTCAATGAATTTTTTTTAAAAAACAAAATCTACCAAAATACCATCAGTAATAAAACCATTTAGCTATCATTAAAATATTGATTGTATTTTTTAAAAAATCAATTTAGAGTTTATATTTCTCTCCCTGTAAAATCCTAGCCTCCTTTAAATTTTATATCCTGCCACAAATGTAGATAGAAGCAATACCAGAAAAATGCACAGCTAAACAGGCAAAGGTTCCAAACCATGTGAAAAAAAAAAGGAAAAGAAGTTCCAGAACCTAGTGAAGAGTGTTGAAAACTGAGGTGTCAATCCCAGAAATGCCTTGCTGGGACCATGAGTACGTATGTATGTTTTTTATTGAATTTAAATGCCTTCAGGCAGAGCTTGGGCTAACTGAATGTCACAGGTTCACCACCATCCTCAGTGACAATGGCCCTTTAGACATTTTAATCTATTTTTTTTTTTAAGATAGACTCTCATGTTGCCCTCAGTAGAGTGCTGTGGCATCACAGCTCACAGCAACCTCAAACTCTTGGGCTCCAGTGATTCTCTTGCCTCAGCCTCCCAAGTAGCTGGGACTACAGGAGCCTACCACAATGCCAAGCTATTTTTTGGTTGCAGCCATCATTGTTGTTTGGTGGGCCCAGGCTGGATTCAAACTGCCAGTCTTGGTGAATGTGGCCAGCGCCCTACCCACTGAGCAATGGGCACTGCTAACATTTCATTTTTTTTTTTCTCTGAAACAGAGCCTCAAGCTGTCCACCTGGGTAGAGTGCCGTGACATCACAGTAACCTCCAACTCCTGGGCTAAAGCGATTCTCCTGTCTCCTCCTCCCAAGTAGCTGGGACTACCAAGGCCCACCACAAAGCCTGGCTATTTTTTGGTTGCAGCCGTCATTGTTGTTTGGCAGGCCGGGCTGGATTCAAACCCGCCAGCTCAGGTGTATGTGGCTGGAGCCTCAGCCGCTTGAGCCACAGGCACGGAGCCCAGCATTTTAATCTTTAATACCATAAATAGAGGAGAGGGGATATAGGGGAAGGCAGCAGAAGTTCCGTCAGAAACTGGACTTTTTTTTTGTTTTTATTAAATCATAGCTGTGTATATTAATGTAATCATGGGGTACAATGTGCTGGTTTTATATACAATTTGAAATGTTTTCATCAAACTGGTTAACATAGCCTTCACGGCATTTTC
>CAUYQV010012275.1:0-12196 GCA_963574575.1 Galagoides demidoff
AAAAAAAAAAAAAAAAAGAATCAGAGACCTTGAATTTTGACTCTGCAACTTTTTTGTGTGATCCTTGGGCAGGTTACCTAATACCCCTAGGTTTAGTTTTCCCATTATAAAAATAGGGATTTAAATAGTTACCATTTTATAGCATAGCTATTAAGATTACACATGACAATCCATGTAAAGCGCATAACTCAATGCCTAGCACAATGTAAACATTCCATACATACTAGCTTGTAATTTTTTTTTTTTTTTGACAGTTTCACTTTGTCACCCTTGGTAGCATGCCATGGTGTCACAGCTCACAGCAGCCTCAAACCTCAAGCTCTTGGGTTCATGTGATTTTCTTGCCTCAGCCTCCTGAGTAGCTGAGTAGCTGGGACTACAGGTACCCACCACAATGCCCAGCTATTTTTAGAGGTTGGGTCTCACTCTTGCTCAGGTTGGTCTCCAACCTGTATGCTTAGGCAATCCACCCATCTTGGCCTTGCAGAGTGCTAGGATTATAGGTGTGAGCCACCACAGCTGGCCTTAGCCTGTGATATTTTTATGAGCTTTTTAATTTTTTAAATTAATTAATTAATTAATTTATTTATTTATTTTTGGTGGGGGCTGGCTTTGAACTCACCACCTCCAGCATATGGGACCGGCGCTCTACCCTTTTGAGCCACAAGCGCCGCCCTATTTTTTTTTTATTTTTTTTAGACAGAGTCTCTGTTGCCCTTGGTAGAGTGCGTGGCATCACAGCTTACAGCAACCTCTAGCTCTTGGGCTTAGGTGATTCTCCTGCCTCAGCCTCCCAAGTAGCTACAGGTGCCCACCACAACGCCTGGCTATTTTTTTTGTTGCAGTTTGGCCGAGGCTGGGTTCAAACCCTCCACCCTCTGTATATGGGGCTGGCGCCCTACTCACTGAGCCACAGGTGCCACCCGAGGTTTTTTAATCATTAGTGTCACCCTCATAATCTCTTTCTTCCCCGTTTCTGCTCTGCCTCTTTACCTGTTAGGGAACTTTAATGAGGCCTAAGGATCTTTTGCATTAGAAAATCAGCAACAGGCTCGGCACCTGTGGCTCAATCGGCTAAGGCGCCAGCCACGTACACCTAAGGTGGCGGGTTCAAATCCCCAGCCCGGGCCCACCAAACAACAATGATGGCTGCAACCAAAAAATGGCCGGGTGTTGTGGCAGGCGTCTGTGGTCCCAGCTACTTGGGAGGCGGAGGCAGGAGACTCGCTTGAGCCCAGGAGTTGGAGGTTGCTATGAGCTGTGATGCCATGGCACTCTACCCAGGGGGATAGCTTGAGGCTCTGTTTCAAAAAAAAAAAAAAGAAAATCAGCAACAACAAAAATACTTGTCTTCCATGACTCTAAGATCAAACAGAACTTCACAAGCTTAACATATAGGTACTGGAGAATAGCAAGAGAAATCTCTCCTTCCCTTCCTCCCCTACACACTATGACAGGATTTTATCTGGTTGATCTGAGCATCTGTCACTATGGAAATGGGGCTTATGTTGTGATTGAGCTTCAAATAATAAGAGTTTAATTCTTACTTGCTGGCAGTCTCTGTTCTCTTTGTTCCTATGATGTTTCAGGTTATAATTTCATTAATCATAGGGAAAATGCAGTTTATTGGGAAGAATGATAGAAAATAAATTTGATGGGGAGAAAGTGGGGTTTATGGGAGAGAGCCAGGGTTTTCACTATAGAAACTGACAAGGGAGCCTTATGAAAGCTCTTTTTCCTTCATTCCTATGCCTTAGTTTCCTGATTTGTATGACAAGGAATGCTGACTACAGTACCATGCACATCTATTTTATATACCCTGTTAACACTAGATGGAAAGATGAAGCAATGAATGGATAGGAGGAAATTACTTTGCTTTTTAGGTTCATGGACAAAATAGTCATTTAAATGAATTTTGTAAGACTTAGGAAAATAATTCTCTTAGAATTTGATTTTAGGGCTCGGTACCTGTGGCTCAACTGGCTAAGGCGCCAGCCACATACACGTAAGGTGGTGGGTTTGAATCCAGCCCAGGCCCGCCAAAACAACAATAACGGCTGCAACCAAAAAATAGCCAGGCGTTGTGGTGGGTGCCTGTGGTCCCAGCTACTTGGGAGGCTGAGGCAGGAGACTCGCTTGAGCCCAGTAGTTGGAGGTTGCTGTGAGCTGTGATGCCATGGACACTCTACCCAGGGGGATAGCTTGAGGCTCTGTCTTAAAAAAAGAATTGATTTTAGGTATTTATATGCTAAAACACACTTGTTGCTATCTATGAAAGAAGCTTGTAGCTCATTCATTCATTCACTTGAATACTGAATGAGAATGCTCCAAGCATTGTTAGGTGCTGGGGATACTAATATATGTACACAGATGTTTTCTGCTTCCTTAAATCTAATTAGTTTTTTTATTTGTTTGTTTGTTTTTGGCCTGGACTAGAGTGCAGTGGTGTTATCACAGCTCATTGTAACCTCAAACTCTTGGGCTTAATGGATCTTTCCGCTTTTGCCTCCTATAGAGGAATGGGCCACCACACCCAGCTGATTTTTCTGTGTTTTTTTTAGAGATGGGATCTTGCTTTGTTGCTCAGGCTGTTCTAAAACTACCTACTGGCTTTAGGCATGAGTCACTGCCTATAATAGAGTTAGGTATATAAATGGAAAAATTTCAAGGCCATGTGATAAGTGTGACAATGAATGCATTTATACATTATAGTGCTATCACCGCAATTTGACAATCAAATATAATATTGATGGCTTAAAATTTTTTTTTGAATAGGCAAGCATGTATCTGGTGCAGAATCACAAAGCACAGAGGAATAAACAGAGAAAAATAATTCTGACTCCCTCCTATCCCTGTCTCCTGGCCACTCAGTTTCCTTCCTCAGAGGTGGCCACTGTTACTAGTTTTTTTGTGTAATATTCTAGATAGAATCTGTGCATAAATATAGCAATCCATTAAAAGTGAAAATCAATTTTTTTTGAATATGAATAATTGCACAAAGTAAAAAATTCAAAAGGAAATAAAAGGGTGCAAACTGCAATTTGTTTTATTACTTTTTTTTTTTTTTTTTTTGGCTGGGGCTGGGTTTGAACCTGCCACCTCTGGTATATGAGGCTGGCGCCCTCCTCCTTTGAGCCACAGGTGCTGCCTCCAAACTGCAATTTTATTATCTGGAAAGAAAATTGGCATTTTGGCTTATTCTTTTGATCTGGGAGATAACTATAATTCATACTGGCTGCTGTCACAACCCCTTAATCTCAATAGTTTAATACAATAAGACTTTATTTCTTGATCATATCATAGACCCATGCTAGTTAGGCAGCTCTCTTAGATCTCCTTGTATAGGAAAAACGGATCTGGGGTCCTTCCATGGTATGGTTTTGCCATTTCAGAGCCATTCCTTTTCAGCACTATTTATGGAATGTGAACTCAGGATCGGGAGATTTTAGGGCCCAGGCCTGAAAATGATGTGCTCATACATACCTCAACTTGTCAACATTCCATTGGCCTGAGTTATCTTTCCTATTCTAGTTGCTGGGAAGGCCAAGAAATGCATTCTTTCTCTGTGTCCTGTAGTACTGGTGAGCATGTAGCTATGTATTCTCTGCCATAGTAGTCTGGTTCCTTAAACTTAGCTCTAACCTATGTGTCTCTTCTTTTTCCAATATAGGTAGTATACCTAGCCAGTGAGACCTTCAATTATAGTGCCATTGATCGAGTGAAGTCCAGGGGAAAGCGGCTTGCACTAGAGAAAGTGCCAAAAGTTGGGCAACGCTTCAACCGCATCGGGCTACCACCAAAGGTATAGATGCACCTATGTGACTTATCAAAGGTGATGATTTGTAGTGGCATAGTTATTCAAATGGTGAAGCAAGTGCCTATAGACAGAAATATGGGCATGTGAATAGCCTGCCCTGAGGTTCTTATCTTCCTCATTTATGTCCAAGGCTTAAAATTTGGGGAATAGGGGTGGCACCTGTGGCTCAGTGGGTAGGGCGCCAGCCCCATATACCCAGGGTGGTAGGTTCAAACCCGGCCCCACCCAAACTGCAACAACAACAACAAAATAGCCGGGTGGGCACCTGTAGTTCCACCTACTCTGGAGGCTAAAGCAGGAGAATCGCCTAAGCCCAGGAGTTGGAGGTTGCTGTGAGCTGTTGTGATACCACAGCACTCTATGGAGGGTGATAAAGTGAGATTCTGTCTCTTAAAAAAAAAAAAAAATGAGGGGAATAATATTCCAGAGAGTTGAGACCTAACTTTCTTATTTATTCCTTTGATCCATTTGGATAGTTATCGTCATCTTTTCTTTCTTTCTTTTTTTTTTTTTTTGAGACAGAGCCTCAAGCTGTTCCCCTGGGTAGAGTGCCCTGGCATCACAGCTCACAGCAGCCTCCAACTCCTGGGCTCAAGCAAGTCTCCTGCCTCAGCCTCCCAAGTAGCTGGGACCACAGGCGCCCACCACAACACCCGGCTATTTTTTGGTTGTAGCCGTCATTGTTGTTTGGCCGGCCCGGGGTAGATTCGAACCCGCCACCTTAGGTGTATGTGGCTGGCGCCTTAGCCACTTGAGCCACAGGTGCCGAGCCTCTTTTTTTTTCTTTAAGACAGGGTTTCACTTTGTCACCTAAGCTGGAATACAGGGGCATAGTCATAGCTCACTGCGGCCCCAAACTCCTGGGCTCAAGCAGTCCTCCTGCCTCAGCATTACGAGTAGCTAGGACTACAGGATTGTGCCGTCATGCTTGGCTAATTTGTTTATTTTTAATTAATTTTTTTTTTTATTGAGACATAGTCTTACTTTGTCGCCCTCAGTAGAGTGTTGTGGTGTCATAGGTCACAGCAACCTTCAACTCTGGGATTCAAGCAATTCTCTTATTCTCTTGCCTTAGCCTTCCTAGTAGTTGGAACTACAGGTGCCTGCTATAATGCCTGGCTATTTTTTTTTGTTGTTGTTTAGCAGGCCTGGGCTGGGTTGAGACCCACCAGCCCTGGAGCATGTGACTGGCACCCTAACCACTGAGCTATGGGCACCCAGCCAATTTTTAAAAATTTTTTTTTTGGTAGAGATAAGATCTCATACTGTTGCACAGGATGGTCTTGAGCTCCTGGCCTCAAATGATCCTCCTACCTTGTCCTAAAATGCTGAGACTACAAGTGCCAGCCACCACGTACACCCTGGATGGGATTCTTCAATTTAAATGGATAGCTATAGTCATACCTTCTTTCTCCTATACTTGCAAGGAAATGAAGATGGTGAAAAATTCCCCTTGTCTGATGTGAACTCCACAGGGCCTACTTAGTGGGTACCTGGCTTACTCTTGGTGTTTAGACTTGGGCTGTAGGAAAATACCTTTGTCCTTTCCTTGGTTCCAGGTTGGTTCATTCCAACTCTTTGTTGAAAGCTACAAAGATGCAGACTACTGGCTACGGCGTTTTGAAGCAGAACCTCTCCCTGAGAACACTAACCGGCAATTACTGCTGCAGTTTGAGCGTTTGGTAGTACTGGATTACATCATCCGCAACACTGGTGAGCAACTGCAGATCCCATACCCTGTGCCATACCCTGCTGAAGCCTGGGGAAGTCCAGAAGGCTCACAGGGCTTGGGACTCGGATTACCTTGTCAAGATGAGTTTTTCCCCTAAGGATCATGCACATTTGTCGGGGGGTCCTCATAGAATACTTTTTTTTTTTTTTTTTTTTTTTAGACGGAGCCTCAAGCTATCCCCCTGGGTAGAGTGCCATGGCATCACAGCTCATAGCAACCTCCAACTCCCGGGCTCAAGCGAGTCTCCTGTCTCCGCCTCCCAAGTAGCTGGGACCACAGGTGCCCGCCACAACGCCCAGCCATTTTTTTTTTTGGTTGCAGCCATCATTGTTGTTTGGTGGGTCCGGGCTGGGGATTTGAACCCGCCACCTTAGGTGTACGTGGCTGGCGCCTTAGCCGATTGAGCCACAGGCGCGGAGCCATAGAATACTTTCTTGAGTTAAGCTTTGTTTAGACATATCATGTGTAGTTAGTTATCAGAGGTGGTAAGGTCTAGAGTAAGTACTTATATTTTATCTTAGCCTTTTTCCCAGTCCTGGATTGAAGATACCTGGCTGTTCTAAAGCACTGTAAAGGATACTCTTACCTTTGATTCCTAATCATTCTTGTAGCCTTAAGACTTATCGTAGACCAATTTTATCTTTAACTTCTTGATACGTATGCTTAGATTGTTGATACTTTTTTTTTTTTTTTTTTTGAGACGGAGCCTCAAGCTATCCCCCTGGGTAGAGTGCCATGGCATCACAGCTCATAGCAACCTCCAACTCCTGGGCTCAAGCGAGTCTCCTGCCTCAGCCTCCCAAGTTGCTGGGACCACAGGCGCGCGCCACAATGCCCGGCCATTTTTTGGTTGCAGCCATCATTGTTGTTTGGCAGGCCCAGTTTGGGGATTCGAACCTGCTACCTTAGGTGTATGTGGCTGGCTCCTTAGCCGCTTGAGCCACAGGCGCTAAGCCAGATTGTTGATACTTTTAAAGATTTTCCAGTTGGCTAGGGCACCGGACATATATACTAGGAGTGGAGGGTTTGAACCCAACCTGTGCCTGCCAAACAACTTTGATAACTACAACAAAAAAATAGCTGGCCTTTGTGGCAGATACCTGTAGTCCCAGCTACTTGAGAGACTGAGGCAAGAGAATCGCTTAAGCCCAAGAATTTGAGGTTGCTATGAGCTGTGATGCCACGGCACTCTACCAAGGGCGACATAATGGGACTCTGTCTAAAAAAAAAAAAAAAAATTTTTTTCCAGTGGAATTTTGACTGAGCCAGCCTGGTAGAACTTACACATACTTAATGACAGATGCATTTAAATTAATGCTTTATTGGAGCTATATTTTGTTTAATTTTTTTCTTATGATAATATGCATATAACATAAAAATTTAATATCGCAACCATATCTGAGTGGTTAAATTCATACTATTGTGCAACTGTCACCACCATCCATCTCCAAAATTCTTTTCATCTTGTAAAACTGAAGCTGTATACCCATTAAACAATAACTTTCCATTCCACCCTCTCCCCAGTCCCTGGCAACCACCATTCTGTTTTCCCTTTCTATGATTTGACTACTATAAGTACCTCATATCAGTGGAATCATGTGGTATTCGTGTTTTTATGGTTGGCTTATTTCACTTAGCACCATATCCACAAGGTTCATCTGTGCTGTCATAAGTTCTTTCCTTTTTAAGGTGAGTAATGTTCTACATTTTGCTTATCCATTCATTGTCGGTAGATACCTGGGTTGCTTCCATATTTTAGTGATTGTGAACTATGCTGCTGTGAATATGGATGTATAAATACTCTTCAATGGCTTGGCGCCTGTAGCTCAGCAGTTAGGGCACCAGCCACATACAATGGAGCTAATGGGTTCAAACCCAGCATGGGCCTGCCAAACAACAATGAAAACTATAGCCAAAAAAAATAGCTGGGCATTGTGGTGGCACCTGTAGTCCCAGCTACTTGGGAGGCTGAGGCAAGAAAATCACTTAGGTCCAAGACTTTAAGGTTGCTGTGAATTATGACGCCATAGCACTCTACTGAGGGTGACATAGTGAGACTGTCTCCAAAAAAAAATCTCCTCAAGATTCTGCTTTCAGATCTTTTGGGTATACACTCAGAAGTGGAATTGTTGGATCATATGTGGTAATTCTATTTTTAATTTTTTGAAACACCATACTGTTTCCTGTAGCAGCTGTACCGTTTTACATTCCCACCAACAATGGACAATTTCTAATTTCTTTACATTCTCACCAGTACCTCACATTTTCTGGTTTTTTGGTAGTAGCCATCCTAATTTATGTGAGAGAGTATCTCCTTATAGTTTTGATTTGCATTTCGCTAATGATTAGTGATGCTAAGCATCCTTTCATATGTTTATTGGCCATTGTTTTTTATCTTTGGGAAATGTCTGTTCAAGTCCTTTGCCTGTTTTTGAATTGGTTTATTTTTAGCTGTTGGGTTTTCAGAGTTCTCTACATAGTCTGGCTGTTAATCTCTTATCAGATAGATATATGATTTGCAAATATTTCCTCCCATTCTGTTGTTCTTTTTTTTTCTTTTTTTTTTTTCAGTTTTTGGCTGGGGCTGGGCCTGAACCCACCACTTCTGGCATACGGGGCCGGCGCCCTACCCTTTTGAGTCACAGGCGCCGCCCAAGGCACAAATTTTTTTAATTTGCATGAAGTTCAGTTTGTCTATTTTTTTTTTTGTTGTTGCCTGTACATTTTGTGTTATAGGTGTTATATCCAAGAAATCATTGCCAAATCCAATGTAATGAAGCTTTTGTCGTACATTTTCTTCCAGGGATTTTATGGTTTTAGTTCTAATAGTTAGGTCAGAGATCCATTTTGGAGTTATATGGTATTAGGAAAGGCTCCACTTTCATCCTTTTGCATATGGATATTCAGTTTTCCCAGCTTCATTTGTTGAAAGACTATTGGAAAAGAATGAATGGTCAATATGAATGAAACAGTATGGTGTTTCCTCAAAAAATTACAAATAGAATTACCACATATGTTCCAACAATTCCACTTCTGGGTATATGCCCAAAAGAACTGAAAGCAGGATCTGGAAGAGTTATTTATACATCTGTATTCACAGCAGCATAGTTCACAGTCACTACAATATGGATGCAACTCAGGTATCTACTGACAACGAATGGATAAGCAAAATGTGGAACGTTGTTCACCTTAAGAAGGAACTTACAACAGCACAAATGAACCTTGTGGACACTATGCTAAGTGAAATAATCCAATCACAAAAACATTGTATGGTTTTGGCATGCTTATCAAAAATTATGTGACCATATATGTGAAGGTTTATTTCTGGGTTCTTTATTCTATTCCAGTGGTCTATACAACTGTCTTTGTGCCAGCACCACACTGTTTTGATTACTGTAGCTTTGTAGTAAGATTTGAGATGAGGAAGTATGAATCCCCTAGCTTTAATGTTTTTCAGAATTGTTTTGGCTACTTGGTGTCTGGATATTTCACAAATTACAGGATTCTTTTTTTCTGCAAAAAACATCTTTGGAACTCTGTCAGTGGGATTTGATGGTGCAATGAGGTGAACAAAAAGGAAGTTCTAGAGGCTGTGACCATTGTGGAGACACTGCCCATCATGGTTAAAGGCATCATGGGATATGTGGAAACTCCGTGAGGACTCCGGACTTTCAAGACCATCTTTGTTGAACATATCAGTGATGAGTGCAAAAGGAACTTCTATAAGAATTGGCATAAATCCAAACCTTTCACCAAGTCCTGTAAGAAATGGCAGAATGAGAATGGCAAGAAGCAGCTAGAGAAGGACTCAAGCAGCATGAAAAGTACTGCCAAGTCATCTGCACCATTACCCACACCCAGATGTGCCTGCTTCCTCTATGCCAGAAGAAGGCCCACCTGGTGGAAATCCAGGTGCATGGAGGCACCATGGCTAAGAAACTGGACAGAGTCTGGGAGAGGCTGGAGTAGCAGGTCCAGTGAACCAAGTATTGGGGCAGGATGAGATGATTGATGTCATTGGGATGACCAAGGGCAAAAGCTACAAAGGGGTGACTAGTTGTTGGTATACCTAGAAACTGCCCTGCAAGACTCACCGAGGACTAAGGTCGTCTCTATTGGGGCGTGGCATCCTACCTGTGTGGCTTTCTCTGTGGTACAGGGTGAGCAGGAGGGCTACCGTCATTGAGCAGAGATCAACAAGAAGATCAGCCAGGGCTACCTCATCAAGGATGGCAAACTGATCAAGAATAAAGCCTCTACTGATTATGACCTGTTTGATTAGAACATCAATCCTGTGGATGGCTTTGTCCACTATGGTAAAGTGATCAATAACTTTGTCATGCTAAAAGGCTGTGTGGTGGGAACTAAGAAGCAAGTACTCACCCTCTGCAAGTCCTTGTTGGTACAGACCAGACGGTGGGCTCTGGAGAAATTGACTTTTAAGGTTATCGACACCACCTCCAACTTTGGCCATGGCCATTTTCTTTTTATTCTAATTTTTTTTGTTTGAGACAGAGTCTCACTATGTCACTCTCGGTAGAGTGCTGTGGCGTCACAACTCACAGCAACCTCAAACTCTTGGGCTTCAGTGATTCACTTACCTCAGCCTCCCAAGTAGCTGGGACTATAGGTGCCCACCACAACACCCAGCTATTTTTTGTTGCAGTTGTCATTGTTGTTTAACTGGCCTAGGCTGGGTTCGAACCCACCAGCCTCTGTATATGTAGCGGTACCTTATGTACTGGACTATGGGCGCCACCCTCCATGGCCACTTTCATACTGGAGGAGAAGAAAGGGTCCATGAGACCACTTAAGAAAGGCTGAATTTTGAAGGAAGAAGGAGCTTAATGTCAGGAACACATTACAGCAGTTGAGATCTCAAAGTTATTTTCTAGGTCGGGGGGAAGTCATTGGAATTTTGATAGGTACTACATTAAATCTGTAAATTGCTTTGAGCTGTATTGACATCATGACAATATTAAGTTTTTCAATATATGAACATAGGATATCTTTTTAATTCCTTTTAGGAATGTTTGTAAATTTTGTTGCATAAGTCTTTCATCTACTTGGTCAAGTTAATTTCTTGTGTTTTATTCTTCTTGATGCCATTGTAAATGAGATTGATCTCTTAATTTAGATTGTTCATTATTAGTATATACAAAGGCAACTGATTTTTTAAAAAAATATTTTACACTATTTTTTTTTTTTGCAGTTTTTGCCAGGGCTGGGTTCGAACCCCCTACCTCTGGCACATGGGGCTGGTGCCCTACTCCTTTAAGCCACAGGCGCCACCCAAGCAACTGATTTTTGTGTCCTTTGTATCCTACCACTTTGCTGAATATTATTTCTAATTAGTTTTTTTTTTGTAGAATCTTTAGAGTTTTGTACATATGCAATAATGTCATCTGTAAACAGATAATATTAGTCTTCTTTTCTAAGTTGGATGCTTTTCTTTCTTTCTCTTGCCTAATTGCTCTGGCTAGGACTTCCAGTGCTATGTTGAATAGAAGTGGTGAAAACAGGCATCCTTGCCTTGTTTTTTTTTGAGACAGACCCTCAAGCTGTCGCCCTGGGTAGAGTACCGTGGCTCCACAGCTCACAGCAACCTCCAACTTCTGGGCTCAAGCGAGTCTCCCGCCTCTGCCTCCCAAGCAGCTGCGACCACAGGCACCCGCCACAACGCCTGGCCATTTTTTGGTTGCAGCTGTCATTGTTGTTTGGCTGCCCGGGCTAGATTCGAACCTGCCACCCTAGGTGCATGTGGCTGGCGCCCTAGCCACCCGAGCCACAGGCGCCGAGCCCCTTGCCTTGTTTTTGATCATAGAAGAGAATTTTTCAGTCTTTGGCCATTAAGTTTAATGTTCACTTGGATTTTTTCACATATTGCTTTTATTATCTTGAGGTAGTTTCTTTGCATTCCTAGTTTGTTGAGTGTTGTAAGCTTTTTCTACATTAAGTGGAATGATATGTGGGGGTTTTTTTTTCCCCTTCATTCTGGTAATGTGATATACTACCTTGGTCAATTTGCATGTTAACCATCCTGCCTTCCAGGAATAAATCTCATTTATTTATGATCTGTGATCCTATTAATATGCTGCAGAGTGCAGTTTCCTAGTATTTTGTTGAGGATTTTTACATTAGGGATATTGGTCTATAGTTTTCTTATAGTTTTTCTGTTTAGCTTATTTTCAGGGTGATACTGGCCTCATACAATAGTCAGGAAGTGTTTCTTCTTCTTCAGTATTTTGGAAAAGCTTGAGGCTTGGAAAAGTTTAAGAAAGATTAGTGTTAGTTCTTTAAATGTTTGATGGAATTCACCAGTGAAGCCATAAGTTCAGAGGCTTTTTTGTCAGTAATTTTTGATTACTGGTTCAATCTGCTTACTAGTGTAAATTTATTCAAATTTTGTTTGTTTAGTCTTAGTATGTTTTGTGTTTCTAGGAATTTGTTCATATTATCTAGGCTATCCAATTTGTTGATATGCAGTTGTTCATAGGACTCTCTTATAATCCTTTTTATTTCTGTAGAATCAGTTGTAATATTCCCACTTTCATTTCTGATTTTAGTAATTTGTTTTTTTGGTTTTGTTTTTTTTTGAGACAGAGCCTCAAGTTGTTGCCCTGGGTAGAGTGCTGTGGCATCACAGC
>CAUYQV010012276.1:0-20096 GCA_963574575.1 Galagoides demidoff
TTGAGACGGAGCCTCAAGCTATCCCCCTGGGTAGAGTGCCATGGCATCACAGCTCATAGCAACCTCCAACTCCTGGGCTCAAGCGAGTCTCCTGCCTCTGCCTCCCAAGTAGCTGGGACCACAGGCTCCCGCCACAACGCCTGGCCATTTTTTGGTTGCAGCCATCATTGTTGTCTGGCAGGCCCGGGCTGGGGACTCAAACCCGCCACCTTAGGTGTACGTGGCTGGCGCCTTAGCCGACTGAGCCACAGGCGCTGAGCCAGACTTTGCATTCCTAATGAACACTAAGGTAAGGTCCATCTTGCTGATCTAGGAATCAAACTTGGAGTGGCAAGACTTCATAAGATAGATCTAAGTAAAGTCACTCCTTAGCTCCATATAGAAACTGTTTAACAAGTTTAATTATACACAGAATCTATTTCTAACAAATCAATGCTAGTTTTTACATATAGTATCACTGTACAGTTACCAACTTTGGTGAAAGTGCACACGTGCACAAGAAGGAGATTTTATTGAATTAGCTTAATTGAAGAGGTTTACTATAAATAAGCATGTTTGGTGGAGAAAAAAGTGCACTGCAGTTCCTCCAAAATCTGAGGCAATGCCTTTGTAAAAGTAGCTCCTAGCCAGAACTGCTCTAATCACATTTCATGCTTGTGACTGTCAACATTTTTTCTTTAATAAGTGAACAAGGCAATGCAGATGCCTTCTGAGTGAGATTTCCAGAACTTCTTGGCTTCGGCTAGCTAAAGTCTTCTCTGATGTTGGGGTTATGTGTCCCACTGAATTAAAATAGAGTTTTGTAAGGACTAAGTAGAGATAGATTAAGGCAAAAACATGAAGCAACGAAAGAGCTTGAGTCTATCAAAAAAAAAAAATAGTAAGTGGGAACTGATAATTTTTCATGGCAGAATTGCTGAGCCAAGCGCCCATACTGGTTGAGAAAGAGTGAATGACAATAATTATGTAACATTGGATAATAATAATATCCACCTCACTGAGTTTCTCTGAGAATCAAATATGATGAAATTTTTGAAAATGTATTAAACACTTTAAAGGACTACACAGATATTTAATTATTCTGAGAGCTTTGACATACTCTGGATGCTTCAAAAGGGAACAAGTCACAAAGCCTGATCATAAGACATATCCCAAGTTAGAGGACCTGGGATAACTTTGCTCATCCACTGAACTTTTTTTGAAGCCAAGGTTCCTCATATGCAAAGTGAGAATATGAAATCAATAATATGAAATAGGTATGCTATGTCATTTCTGTGTGAAACTGTTAGACTCAGGCAGAAGAAGTCACTACACAGCAGTTTGTTTGGCTGTATGAGACAGAATTTAGACTAGCAAGAACCTAAATAAATAGAGGATAGGTGGTATTTTTCTCATATACTAGGAAGTTGGGGGGGGGAGGCAGTCATGGCTAAAGCCAACTCAGTTGTTCAGTAATATTTTCCAGGGTTTATTCAGCTATACTTGTCATCCCATGGTCACAACATGGCTGTCACGTTTTAGATATTACAGTAGCATTCAAGGAAGAGAGATGGAGAAACTGGGGGTGACAAGTGGCACAAACTGTGAGTGTCCCCTTTTATCAGGAAAGTAAATATTTTCCAGAATTCTCTATCCCCTAGGCAGACACCTACTTACATTTCTTCATCTACTTACTATGTGACATGACCATCTCTAGCTGCAAGGCTGGCTGGGAAATGCATAGTTAGCTTTTAAAGACTAATAGAGGTAGACAAGAAGAAAAGAGAGGGAGTGAGTGATAAATCAGCAGTATTTCCTGTTGCTGATGGGCAGAAATTATTAGCATTATGCTTTCAATGAAGGCTCAGTGTTAACTAACTCACTTAAATTCACTGACTACAGATAGAAATAGGACATTGCTTTTTGGACTATAGTAAGTCGATACTACATGGACTGGTTCAAAATACAGCTTTACTTTTAATTTGTAATTCATGAGAAGACTTTGCAACATGTGTCTTGTTTTATGATGATTTCATATTTAATTTCTTCAGGGAAATAGAGCAATGCATAGATACTAGACTTAACTACAATTATTTTTAGGACTTTTACATGGTTCAATAGTCTTCTAATACACATATGATTAAAGTAAGGCTAAGAAAGACTGAATAAATCATTTAGTTGTACTGGGTCTAAAACTTTGAATATTAATGTTCCCACTCCACTTAGGATGATGCTTGACATCTCATGAGTGTTGAATAAGAATTTTTTGAGCACTTGAATTGATGCAAATTTTGGATGAACCTCAAATTTAATACTCTACTTTCTTTTTTTGATGAACATTATTTTTTAGAGATGTACATTGTGGACTCTGTATTTAAGGCAGTAGGTAAGAACTTGGTGCCCCATCTTTGCAGCAAATCCTGGCTATCATGTGATTGTGAGTACATTGTGGCTCTCAGTTAAGATGTGGTTGATACCCTCAGGGATCATGGTAGATAATACATGCAAAGACCATAAGGAGCCAAGTAAGTCTCATAAGACATTGTTTACCACTTGTAAATACTTGTTTACAAGCCAGACTTGTTTTAAGCCAGACACATCTGCTTCCCTGGTCTTGCCAGGCACTGAAGAATTCAAATGACAACCAAATCCTTAGGAATAATGATTCATATAGCTATGGAGTTCAAATCTCTTTTTCAGGTATTCACTCTTCCTACATTTCTACTAAGTGATAACTCTACTTTATAGAAAAGAGACCTAAAAGCCAAATTGAATTCATTTTGGCCACCCAGAGAAAACACTAAAAATCTTCCTTTAAAACTACAGTAGGATATCTGTAGTTGACTACCTCCCTCCATTGACTACCTCCTTAAGTTGACCTTATTTTCATAGACTAAATATGCACTACACATACATATCAGTACAGTAGGCCTAGTTCCTTATGTTGACCACCTCTGTATGTTGACCAGTTTGTTATAGTTCTTTGGGTGGTCAACTTAAATTAATCACCAACTCTTTAAGGGCCCATCCCTGAGATAAATTATCCACAAGAACAAAACAGAATAAATAAAATAAGGAAATGTGCTTATACATAATATCAAATATAAAACCATTATAACAAATGATATTTATAACATTCACTTAAAAAATTGATCCATATGACACTAATGTTTTGATTCAATTTAAGAACATATAGTGGAAGTTGAAATTTATTATGGAAAATAAATTCAAGCCACCAATAGTCATTGCTATAATGTGTCCTTCTCCACTCCAATGTTCAACTTGGTTGTCTCTCTACCTGTCAAATTTGGGACTAGTTATATAAAACTGAAGGATTTAGATTCTATGATTTTTTTCTTCAAAGATGAGTATTTTGCAAAAAATTGTATGTACTATTGATGTGGGTGTCTTAATCTAGCCACGTGATCACTCTACTGATGGTCTTTCTCTTCTCCTCCCAAGCACTGACTCACTTGAACATCTGCCATCATTATGGATTAATCTTTTGTTTTGTGTTTTATATTTGGTAGTGAAATTTTATGAATTCTCCCAATGGTAAGTTCTTCAAGGACAAAAACTATGACTTCTACATTCTGCACAAATGTGCCCACATCATCAAATAACAATCAACAGTGAAAGATGGGTGGATCTGGGGGCCAAACTCTATATTTGTTTATGGTATCTGTGTAAATCACATTTATTCTACCTTTGTGAAGATAGCTAATTTTAACTTAAGCTTTGGTTCTTCCCTCTTCATGATGATCTGAACCAAGTATCTAGAATTAAACATTTAATAGAGAAAAGGAAAGACATTCCAAACAATTCCAGAGAATGTACGTGGATAAATATATCTAATATTTCTTTAGTTTTTATTAGATGATTTTGCATTATTTCAACACAACTTTGACTTACCTGCTTAACATCGTTGGCTCCTTTTTCTTCCTGTTCTGAGATACAGAGGTTGAGAAACAGAGACACCCAACTAGTTTTCATAATGAAGTGAGAATAAACAGTCATTGGGACCCTTAAAGGCCCATTTGGCCTGATTTCTGTTCAGACATTCTCCTTTTACATTCTCACTTCTCACTTTCTTATTCCTCCAGATCAAGCTCTGCATTCATTGTGGGGTATCAGAAGACTAATGTTGTCCTAGCTTTCTGCTCCTGTTTGCAAGCCAACTTCTAGATCCTTGATAAAAGGTACTATCAGAAACTCAAAATATTTTTATTTTATTACTAGGCAACACAAACAAGAATTATTCCAAGGAGCCAGAAAGACTAACATAAATGCATTAACAAGCTCTATAGTGGGGGGCGGGGTGAACCAAAACTGTGGATGGACAAATTAGCTAAATTCAGGGTTCATTGAGAGTCCCAAATTCAATTTTTAAAAAGGGATTAGGTATTAAAAACAAACAGGAAATCACATTTTTGGCAAGGATGAAAAAATTTAAATCCAGCACGGTGGTCAAATTCTGCATTCTCAAAAGCTGAGTGGGCTCTAAGCTCAGTAAACGTGTTTTGAGCCCCTTTCCAAAGAGGGAAAAATGCTTTAAAAGGCTAAAAAGCAAAGGCATCTTAAATGTGAAATGGATTTTTTTCCAAAACACTTTGATAAATTATGTTTAAAAGAATCAGAAACACATGGATTAAGCTTACTTAAAACAAACATAGGTTCAAATGTGGAGAGAGAGCTATGGGTGAAGTCTATTAAGAGCTTCCCTCAATTCCAAATATTTGCAAAAAGAGATGAGATTTTCCCAATACACCGCAAGTTTTCTATGTCAACCTTGATGGTATAACTCACTAGAAATTTTCATCCACCTACTATTTTTTTGGCCCCCATACAGCTGTCATTTTTGCTCTCTTTTGCTTATCTTCCTTATATTGATTAATATTGATTATTCTCTACAGCAGACTAAGAATTGTTTGCAAAAGCAGCAGATACTATAGCTCCATTTTCCTAAATTTAGGCATGTTCTGTGCCTGCACAGCACCTGTGAACATCACCAGGTGCATCCATTGGCCATTATTTCCAGAAAAGCCATCTCATTTGGATTCTGATGCATCTCTAGCCACTCTGGCTAAATTGTTTTCATGTGCCATTCACTCTAGATGCCTGGAAAGCTGGTTTTACTCTAGCAACGACATGCCTAGAAGGTTTCCACTCTTGTATGAAGGCACATTCTGGCCAAAGGAGCCTGGCTGGCTTTCTGGCGTCTCAAATCCTCCAGATGCACAGCACAGACAGAGAGACTAGTGCCATGCTGTGCATTCCTATCCATCCTCGGCCTTCCCAGTGCATCAGGCTGAGTCAAAAGTCTTCCCTTTGTTTTCAACAAGCGACATTAGTTTACCAGGATCTAATTGCTGAGTCAGAGCTTAGCTTACTGAGGAAATGGGGAGATTTTAACACAATCATCTAAGTTAAGTAACAAGAGCAAATGGGTTTCAAACTGTGCAGTGGAATTGTCTAGAAGCTTAAAAAATACTAATGCCCCATGCTTCCATGCCTCACAGATTCTGATATAACTGGTCTGGGATGGAGCCTGGACATCTGGACTTTTGAAATCTCTCTAGATGATTCTACTATGCAGCCATGGTTGGGAATCTCTCAGCTAGGGTTCCACGACTGACTGCTATCATAAAGCTAAGTATTGGGATGGAAGTGTGGTACTCAAACTGGCTGCATGTTATAATCACCAGAGGCAATTTTTAAAATACTAAGCAATTCACAGAGCACACTTTCAGAATTTAGTTATAAAATCACTTTCTATGATCTAAGCTCTGTTCTAAGTACACTATGTGTAATATGTGTGTGTATATATATATATACTTATATATACATATATACAATATATAGTTATATATAATATATGCACGTATACATATACACATATACATAGTTACAGATAATATATATACATATATAATATATGTACATACATGAATATGCCATTGCAGTCATCTCTTTCAACTCTTTGGTTTTTTTCTACTGATACTTTAAAACATGAATTATGGAGTCTATGCTGCATGTGGGACAGCAGATAGATCTTGTACCCAAAACAAATCTCTTCTGCTTTAAATTAAGCCTGCATTTAGGGTTTTACAACCATTGCCAACTAAGCAGCTGTTTATAGTCTCAAAGAATATTTCCACATGTTGTAGGAAAAGGCCAGGTGTTTAAGAGGCAGAAAGGCCTCTGCTTGGCCTCTGCAGTTAGCAGCTGTGTGACTTGAAGCAAAGCATTGGATGCCCAAGTGCTGTTCCCAGAAACCTCTAATTAGGCTGTGCTGGGATGTAACCTTTTACAGCTCTCTGTGATACACTGTGCAACCAGAGTAATAAACTGCTAACATCATCTCTTGCAGTCTGTTTCTTCATATGCTGAGTGGAGTCAATATGACTGAGTGCACGGTGGTTTTCCTTGTGAGAATTAAGGATCAGTAATGAAGGCAAAATTCCAAGTATGGTTTTTGGCACAGAGTTGGTAGCCTGTGAATGTCATCCATCAGTATTTGTGGTTTGTTTTAAATTTTATAATGTGATATATAGAAGTATAATACTTACTCAGATACATCCATTGGTTCCTTTTCCCTAGAGAATTTTTTCTTTTATATTTAGAAGTTCCTTTCTATCCAGAGAACAAGTTAAGCACACATCTAATTTCTTTGGGTTTCTTATAATTTTGTGTTTATGCTTATCACATGTATCTGCATTTTATCTTACTAAGGATAGAGGTAGGGATAGATTCGTTTTTTCCAAAGGACAATTTTACATGCAGATTGAATCCATTCCTTTCCTTACTGATTAGTGATGGCTTTGTAGTTATATATTAGATTTTTTGGTGTATGCCATCATCTATTTCTGGTATAACTACTCATAAATTAATTGCTTCTTTATTTTTATTTTTTGTTTTTTCTAGACAGACTGTTGTGCTATTATGTTAGCCTAATTCACAGCAACCTCATACGCCTGGATTCAAACAATTCTCCTGCATCAGCCTTCCACATAGCTGGGACTAAAGGCACCTGCCACCATGCCCAGCTCATTTTTCTAATTTTTGTAGAGGCAGAGTCTCAATCTTGTTCAGTTGGGTTTTGAACTCCTGAGCTTAAGCGATCCTCCAGTCTTAGACTCCCAGAGTGCTAGGATTGCAGGCATGAACCATCATGCCCAGCCTCTTGTCTTAATTTTTTTAAATGCTTAATTAGTAGAGATTTGTAGTGCCTTTAATATCTGTTAGGTAAATTCAAATATTTATCATTCTTCTTTTATCAGAATTTTCTTCAATATTCTTGACGGAGTTATCTTTAAAAACTATCAAGTTTTAACCATCTCATAACCTTCAGTACCTCTCATCAATTGAGTCACTTAATTTGTCCGCTAATGTGCCCAAATGGAGACAAAAGTGAAATGTTTACCCATCATCAGGAGATAAAGTCCTAAGCAGGCCATCAAAAGACTAAGAGTCTATTTAGGTTTAACGTTTCGTGTTTAAAATCCAGGCAACTTTACAATCTATTTTCCAATGCATCTACTTCCTTCTTTTTTTCAAATCAAGTTTTTCAAATAAAATAGCATTTACATGGAGATGATGTGTATTTATCCTGTTGCTTTGAGTAGCACTTCCTGTGTCTACATGCCCTGGAAGTAACCCGGTTGAAAAGCAAAGATTTTTTTTAAAAACATGTGACCACTGTGTTATGACATGCTAGGCCCTTTTTGATTTGGCTCCTGTTTATTATACAGCTTCATTTTCTACCATGCTTCACATGTGCTCAACGGTCACCACTCAGCAATCCCTTAGTGATAATGCTATGGGTAATGATGATAAGTATAATGACATCATGGCTAGCATCTTTTGATTTCACCTACAGGCTGTCTCTACTAAATTTATCACCTGCAATGGTCATGTGATTATTTGAAAATAAGCACACAGATTCTTTGATATTCCTTTCTTCAAAAGGTTGGGTCTAATTCTTTTCCTCTTGAGTATAGGTCCATGTTAGTAACATGTTCCTAATGATTAGAATGTGACAGCAGTCATGGTGTGAGACTTTTGAGGATTTGCCAAAAAGGCCTTGCAACTTTCTCCTTGCTTGCTTTCTTTCTTGGTAATACAGAGGCCTGCTGCCATGTTGGTAGGATGCTCAAGCAGCCCCAGAAAAAGACTGACATGGCAAGGAACTTAGACCTCCTGCCAGAAGCTAATGCTGACTTCCCAGCTACATGAACCTTCATTTTGGAAATAGATCCCACAACCCTAGTCAAGCCTTTAATGACTACAATACCAGATAAGTTCCTGATTACATCCTTGTGGAACCTTAGACTAGAACTACCCAGCTAAATCTCTTTAGAATTCCTGACCCATAGATACTATATGAGATAATAAATGCTCATTATTGTTTTAAGCAGCTAGATTTGGGGTAATGTGTTATGCAGCAGCAGATAACTGATAAAATTTATTTAATCTTCACAATAATCTATGAGATAGTTAACTTTATTAATTCACCATTTTACAAAAGGGGAAACTGAGGCATAAATGTACCTTATCTAAAAACACCCACTTAAGAACACATGGAATTCGTATTTGAACCTTTATCTCACAACCCATGCATTTCCATGCCCTCTGAATTTTCACACACTGAGTCCCCAGCTCAGCTAACTCCTGTACGTTGGTTCAACCTAAACAAAGTATACAGGGAGTGTGAAAGAAAGAGATCAAGATGACTAACACGTGAGAATAAGATTTATTTGAAAAGTACTCAAAGCAATTGTGCTGCCAACCCTGAGAGCAAGCAAGTTTGAGTACATGAAGGTTATTTGATTTTAGCCTCATGTGAAATTACAATGAAGTATTCCCAATGCCAAGAAACTTTGAGGTGCCTGGTACCTGGTATATTCAGCATATCTAGTTCTTACTGCAACTCTCGAGAATGCTTATTCTTACTTTCATGTTACCGATGGAAACACTGAAAAATGTCAATCTACTCCATATGTAAAGAACAGATAGGTTTCATGCAAAGACTCTAAGAAAAAATAATGAAGAACAATATCCCCCATGTTAGAGAAGAAATACTTAGCATTAGTAAATATTTGGTGGGGAAAAGTTTCTACTTTAGTATTCTAGGTAATGAAAATTAAAGCAATAAACCCTTAGTAGTCAAATTATCAAAGAATGCTTTTCCTCCCAGCTTTATTAAAATAGAAATGACAATAAAAAATTACATGCGTTTTAGGTATACAATCTGATGTTTTTATTTATATATAACTGTGTATATATGTATACCTCATAAAGTTACTAACACAATCAAGCTAATTAACATATCTGTCAGCCAAAACAGTTATGTGTGCATGTGTGCGTGTGCATGTGCATTAAAAGTAATTAAGATCCCTCTTCCTGGGATACAGCTCTATAAAAGGCCCTTTTTCAAATGTCAGGTGCAACAAATAAATTGCTATAACATTTATGGGGAACAATTTGCTAACGTAATAGGAATATTAAAAAATGTCATGTCCTTTAAGCCAGTAATTCTATTTTTACATATTTGTTCTAAAATACTAGTGAAATAAGCAGACAAATATTTACATACCAGTATGTTCAGTGTAACTGTATTTAGAAACAAGAAAACAAAGTAAAAAAGGATGAAATATACACAAGAATTATCTACCAGATAAATTATTAAGTAAATTATTGTGTCCACAAAGCAAGAGTTTGGTAACTCTTAGGAAGACAAGTGTAGAAAAAAATTAATGATAAAAATGTATAACTGACAGTAGGACCAAAATATTGAGAGTTACTATAATGATATTGCTGAATTTAACTGAGAGGTTAATTTTATATTTCCATTCATATATGTTTAGAGATCAGAAGAAGTGTATTAGTTTCCTAGGGCTTGTGACAAAGTACTACTAACTGAGTGGCTTAAAACAACAGAAATCTATTCTTTCATTGATCTGGAGTCTAGAAGACTGAAATCAAGATGTGGATCCAGTCATGCTCTCTGAGGCCTCTAGGGGAGGATGCTGTTTTTCCTCTTCCAGCTGCTGGTAGCCTCAGACATTCTTCAGCTTATGGTCACATCCCTTTAGTCTCTGCCTCTGTCTTCATAAGACCTTCTCCAGGATCTCTGTGCCTTCACACAGTCATCTTCTCATTAGAACACCAGTCCAGTCATACTGAACGAGGAGCCCAACCTTCTCCAGTATGACCTCATCTTACAACTAATTATATCAGCAACGAGCCTATTTCCATGGAAGGACACATTTTGAGGTATGGGGTGTTTGGAGAGGCATATAATTCAATCTTTAACAAGAGTAAAGATATGCAATACAAGATTTGCTCACAGATCTTGATTCACTAAAGAGGTGAGAGATAGAGAACTATCTAGAGACACCCTCACATATCTCTTGTCATGTATGAATCTAAGTGCCAATTAGCACAGCCACCAAAAAGCATTCAAATCCCTTTTATAAGGGTGAGCTATCAATAGTGTAGTTGTAGTGTAACTAAGCTAGCATTTGTATTCTTGCTTTGCCTAACATTGGATTCTTAGCATCTTTGTTAGCCCTCCTTAACCCATAATTATGTAGATGAGAATGTGGGACCACATACATATTTAAATGACAAATGGAGAAAGCAATCCACATCTCTGCTTCTCACCCTTTTAAGACATGAGAAATTAACACACCACCAGTACTTCTATTACATTGTGAACTTTCCTTTCCCACTATAGAACTTTTAGCAAACCTAAAAACTTTTATGGAGGAAAACATTTTTGTAACTAATATCCTATTTAAAGGGAAAAGGCTTTTAAATACAGAAGCCCTCTCTTAGTTTCCTTTCCGGAGAAGAGAAAAGAATCTGAAGTTTTTCATAATTGAAGGGCCCAACAGACAGGCACAAAATTTACAATGACAAAAAATGGCTATTATTTTTGGCTACTGTGATACCTATCACCTGCAAAGTTTAAACATGACCTGTACCCCCTGACTGTATCAATGTACACAGCTATGATATAATAAAATAAATAAATAAATAAAATAAAAATGACCTGTATACACTTTTGTGAATGCCTAGAGTGATAGTCTGGGCTGAAGGAGAATAAGGGCAATGTTTTACAAAACACATTGAGACCTGATAATCTGTAAAAGCTATTTTCTTTAGAAAGCATAGTACAAGCACAGCTTTTCAGATAAATTGTCTTGTTGAATCTTTACAAGCTACTACTCATGTACCAAAGTAATCAACAAATATTTACTGAGTTCCTCTACCACAAATAAAGTCATATATTCAATCTGCTCTATACAACCCGCAAAGATCTTCTTTATACACTTTATAGACCGTTTTTGCTAAGTATGTAAAGAATTATTACACTTTTTCATTGTGTTCTCTTGAGATTGCCTTACCTGCAGTATCCCCTGTAATACAGACCTACCTTTCAGGCTCTTGAATTGAAAATCTTGGACAACAACTTCAAGCTTCAAAAGCCTTTATGCTCAGGCCTCTCCTTCCCTCATGTTTCTTGTTTCCTACCACTCCACTCCTCACATGGATGCTGTGATCTACAGGTTTTGACATTTCTAAAACACGTCATGTCATATGCCCCAATTTTTTCTCAAACCATTTCCTCTGCTTACAATGACCCCCCATTTTTGTGCCCAAGGGGAGAAAAGCTTAACCATTCACTAAAATGCAGCTTAAGTCCTATATCTCGACTTCTTCAGAACTAATCATAAGTAAAAAAATAAGTCAAACAATTTGTCTTCTATCAGTTCTGATCCCGTCCACTCCCATAAAGATAACTATTTTTAGCCTGCTTGTGTGTAGACCTGGTGTTTACAGTCACGTTTCTAAGTGAAGTTGATTTATAAGCATTCAGCAATTTTTTGACCACGGCTATGAAAGAGGAGGATTTTATTTCTACATAGTCTACATCTCCCCACCTTCCTACTACCCCTGAAGTTTTTAGTTGCATGGTTGCTATTATTAATAGGTTTCTCTACTATTTTGTAATTTTAACTAACATGCTCAACACCTTCAGTTTCTGTCCCACCAACTTCAGGTATGATGTCTTAAATCCCCAGCATGTAAAGTGAGGAAATAATAGGAACCCCTTGCCACTCTCCACTTTCTCTTTACTCTCTACTTTCTTACTTCTTTCACAGAAATCATCCCCAGCTAAGCATCCAAAATCTAAAGCTGAAATCCAAAATGGTCCAAAACCCAAAACTTTGTGAGCACTAACATGATGCTGCAAGCAAGTGCTCATTGGAGCAGTATGTGTTTTGGATTTTCAGATTTTGAAAGTTCAACTGGGAAAAACAATATAAATAATCCACAATCCAAAAACATCTAAAATTTAAAACACTTCGGATCCCAAGCATTTCAGATAAGGGATAATTAACCAGTTCTTCCATAATATCAAGTTTTATAGTATTTGTGCTGAAAATATGTTTAGTTTTCTACACTTCGTGTATAATATTCTGTCTTAATCAGAAACCAATAAATGGATTTCTGCTTCCAATAATGGCATCCAAGGTATTCAGACCCAAGAAGGTAAATTTTCAGGCTCAGGGGTAGATTTTAATTCTAATATATGTTACTGAGAAAATGAGTTTTTTGATAGTCTTACCAAACTTTCCCAGCCTTATCAAGACCTACATGTAGGCAGAGCTCTAGCAAACCAAGGAGATTTTGACTTGGGACTCTAAAGGGCCATACTTCAGGAAAAACAGAGATCTTGAAATAGGATGAAAATGAAGTATAGTACTGGAAACATGTCATTCCTCAGAAGCAGACATAAATCCTCTCTAGAGAAATCTAACATTATTAGAAGCCCCAAATTAATTCTGCAAGCTTTCATAAACAATGCCTAGCAACTGTACAAAAATAACTAAGAATCCAAAAGATAATAATTGATTAAAGAACAAGAAAAGGGAGGAAAAAGAAGAGGAGGAAGAAGAGAAATGAGGATAAAAAAGAGAAACAACATATAATAGATATAGACCCACAAGAATCCATAAATCATCATTAAATACAAATGTTAAAATAATCATGCTTAATATGTTCAGTAAATTAAAAGATTGAGAATTTCAGCAGAGAATAAAACCATAAAAATAAAATCAATAAACATCACTTAAAATGTTAAGATTGCAGAAATATTATTCATTATAAAACCAACTAGTACATTTGGAGGGAAAATAAATTCTGTCTCTAAATCTGTGCCATTCAAATCAGAAATGTTACAAAAATAGAAACAGATGAAACCTCTGATCTTTCACCATATGTAAGTTTTGTCCATCACACATAAATTCCTCCAAATCATGCCAAATTTTTGTTTGACTTACATTTATAATTAACTTATAAAAATTCAAGTTTATCCTATAGTTTCTGACTGCCATTCTTTTTGCTTTGTTTTTCTTAAGAAAAGAAATATGAGTCACTTTTACTACATGAATGAGATACTCAAATTTCTTTCTTTCTTTCTTTCTTTCTTTCTTTCTTCTTTCTTCCTTTCTTTCGAGAAAGAGTCTCAGTTGCCCTGGCATTGAGTGCTATGGTATCTTATCACAGCAACCTCAAACTCTTTGGCTCAATCGAGCCTTGTGTCTCAGCTTCCTGAATAGCTGGGACTATAGGCATGCTCCACAATGCCTAGCTATTTTTATTTTTCTTTTTTAGTAGAGATGGGGTATCACTTTTCTCAGGCTGGTCTCAAATTCCTGAGCTCAGGTGATCCACTCACCTCCACCTCCCAGAGTGCTAGGATTGCAGACATGAGCCACTGTGCCTGACAGGGATACTCAAATTTCTTAATCACACCATTTAGTCAAGTATATGATATTTTCTTTTTAAAATGATTTTTTTCCTCACCGTAACAGATTTTCACATTCAAATTTAGACTTTATGTTTTATCTTCCAGTATAGTGATAGTGATCACCATCTTCTAGTAATTCTGCATAATAATCTTCCAGTAATTCTTTTGTACACCCAATTAGCTTCCCTCTCTTCAACATTAAGTTTTTCTTCCTTTGGTTTTCTCTTGCTTTACTGGATTTTATTCTAAGATAATTGTTACAACACTAGTACATGGGAGATAATCTTTTAAAGTCTTCACATTTATGAAAATGTAGAAGGTGAACTCCCAGAATCATATTCTTATTTATACATGTACGGTTCTGAAATGTTATCATAATTGGTCTGGTTCTGCTTTTGTTTTTCATTTATCCAACTCAGCCCTCACTCTGAAGACTTGATAATAACACAACTTTTACTTCTTAGATTATTTCTTCTTCTCTTCATTTTCTCTCTTCTCCTTTTGAAATTTTTATGAGGTGTTGAGTTTACTAAATTCATTTTTCAAATCTCATCATTTTCCTCTTTATCTTTCTATTTATTCTGGTCTTTCTCTTGACTTTTAAAAAATTTAATAACACTATTTTATTCTTCAAGAATTATTTTCTTTTCTGACTGCTCTTTTTTGTCATAGCCCTGTACTCATATTTTAAGATTGCATTGTTATCCCCACTCTGAGAGTAAAATACAAAAACCAAAACCCTTTTCTTTGTCTTTTTTTCTATTTTTGTACTATGTCTTATTTGTACCATTTATTTTTGTCAATACTGACATTCTTGCTGTTCATTTTTAGGAACTGTCTGCTGATCCTCACTTAGATAATTATATTGTTTAAAAAAGATTTTCTTTGCTATTGTTTAAATATGTTTGAATCTGTTATGAAATTTGTCAGTGATCTCCATAATACTTTCTACCATAATAATTGGAATTACCCTTATAAGAACCATTGTCATGTTGTACTTCTCACTTTATTGTCTTATTTTCCCACCAGATGGGGATTTCCTTAAAAGCTGGGAAAGTATCTTATTTATTTTTTATAGCCAATACACAACAAATTACACAGGTCATAGTTAAGACTTAAAAAGTTAATAACTAAATAAAGAAAGAAAAATGAAATGAAATAACTAGCTATCTAATTTTCCTATAAGCTTCCTAAATGTGCAAGGATAAATACTTTTAGAATACTCACTCTATTAAATTCTAGGTTGACTTGAAATTTACCTTTGATTGTTCCTCTTTCTTCTGATAATTATAAGATAAAGCATTTTAATTTTGCATATGCTGTTTTCCTGAAAGATATTTCACCTGCCCTAACTAAATATTGAATTAAAGAAAAAGATGTTTTTAAGTTCTTCTATTTCTGCTGTAAAGAGAAAATCATTTAGCAGATGGCTTGCTAAGATTGACATCTAAAAGAGTCAATAGTAAGAACACAAGAATGTCTGTGATTTTTTTTTTAACTAAAAATACAAAAATAAAGGGACATAGAGGGAGAGATTTGTTAAAGGATACAAAATTATAGCTAGATAGGAGGAATAAATTCTTGTGTTCCATAGCACTGTAGAATGAATGTAGTTAGCAATAGTTTCAACCAGCCAGAAGGAGGATAGTGTATGTTTCTAACACAAAGAAATGGTAAATGTTTTAGATGACGAACATGCTAATTACTCTGATCCAATCACTATACATCATATGTATTTCAGAGCATAAATATGTACATTTATTGCTTGTCAATTAAAAAGAAAAAAATAAGAAATATAAAATATTTTCAAAGCCTAATTTCCCCTTATCATCTATTTCTTACATTGATGTTGATGTAAAACTATTTCCACATACATCAATATCTATTTGTTGGAGAAATTCCAAACAGTTGTCTTCATTGTACAAACAGTCTTCCCATTTGCCCCATCCAGCCAATTTTTTACAGGTTGAAGGGTTTTTTTTAAATAAATACAGAGTCATGATTCAGAAAAATTTAGGTAAATCATTTTAACTCTGGTTACTGAGCCAGCCTTTTCAACCTTTTAAAAGGATTTATGCTCATAACTATATGATTAGAATTTTTGAATATTTTACTAAAAACACTGAAGCTGATTAAGAGTGCACGCAGAGAGGAAGCCAATAGCAATGAACTTGAAAGAACAGAATTTGGAACAGTCTTGCTTTAGTCGTAAAACATCCCCTTGTCTTGGTCCATATGAAGCCTTCATCTGTGTCTCTGGTGCTCTTGTCCCTTTCCACTTATGATCTTCTTAGCTCACCAGAATAATCTTTCTTACTTGAAAAACTGAACTCTTCATGTGAGGGGTTAAAAAGTCACAAAATAGCTGGTAAACAAAGTATAAACCTTAGTCTTAGACTAGTAGTTTTGACACTCTAGCATACATCAGAATCACCTATAGGGCTTTTTACACCATAGATTGTTGCCCCTCCCTAACCCTGAGTTTCTAATGAAATAGATCTGGGGTAAAGTCCAAGAATTTGCATTTGCAACATGTTGTCGCATGATACTCACGCAGTTGGTAGAGGTTCTGAAACCCAGTGCAGAAGAATCATCAGTGTGGCAGAAACATGGTACCCGAATTCCCAAAAGGAGTAATAGATTTCTATCCAATTCCATTGGATATACAGGTTAGGGGGCTAGAGAAAAAGGTCAGCTTTGGAGATAAGAATTAGGATGTCAGCATATAAAAATACTATCAGTGAAGCTACGGGATTGATATGATTTCTCTTTTGCCAGGAGAAGAAATAGAAAAGAGAAGAAATTTTACATAATTTTACATAATCCCCCTAAAAAAATTATTTTCACCCTGTCACTTTCTGAACAAAAACTACAAAAAATATTATATAATTACTTCCTGTTTTTCGCTCAGAGACTTTCAAACCTTTTTAATCTAATACCTAGAATTTATAGTAGATACAATAGAATAGTAGAATTTTTTGTACATACAATAAAGTGCTAATACTTTGTTATGAGACAATATTAAAGATAATTTTACAATTATAAAGTAATCAGAATTAATACCAATTGGTTATATCTTCTGTGCCAAGCACTGTTCTAATAACTATCTATAAACATAAATATAAGTGTAATATATATGTACATTCTTAGTTCTGTGCAGTAGGTGTTATTATTATTTTTATCATTATCATCCTATTTTGTAGCAGAGGAAACAGGGGCCCAGGTAAATAGAACAATTTCCTCAAGGTGACACATGATTAGGATGTAGAGTAGGGATTCAATTTGATTTGCCTCTGACTGTAAGATTTGTGTTCTTAATCATGACCCTGAACACTTGCCATATCTGCCTGCAATAAATGTAAGATATACGGATCCAAAAATTAGATCCTCAAGCACAAGCCTTCCTTAAAACCAAAGCAAAAAGCACAAACTGTCACATTCCAAAGGATTGATTGGCTCTTTTACTCCTAATATCTTTTAGAATGAAACCAGAAAACAATCACAGCAGTCACCAGGAATTCAAGAAATTTATAGGTGAAAAACAAAAATTTCAACACTCGTTAGGATGAGATACTTATTCCTAACTTTCTTCTGTGATATAATTGAAAAGCCAAACACATTCTTTTATACTAGTGCCACAATGCCTCGTCCAGGCCGATATTCTTCAGGGTTCCTTGGAAAAACTATATGGGAATCCAGGGGCCACCATACCATAGATACTGTTCTGCCTAAATTTTGGAATCTACCATCACCTGACCACTTCTTAGCTACTAACCTACCCCTGTGCACTATTCCCCCAGGGTGCCACTGCTCTAGTCAGGAAGGACTTGTTTTGGTTGTTTGTTTTTAATATTGCTTTCTGTTTCTTTGTTTAAGTAATTTTTTTTATCCACCCATGAACATAATGGCTTCTTTCCTATGTTTGTTGATTTCATGTTTGTACAGAATGAAAATCATCTCAAAGATAAGTTCAGATGCTACTTTCTCCTGAGCATTTCCCTAATGGCTTTGATTCCCCCATTATGTAGACACAGTAGAACCTCCATAGTTGACCACCTCCCTACACTGACTCTGACATTCACCACATGTACTTATCAGTACAGAAGGCCTAGTTCCTTATGTTGACCATCTCTGTATGTTGGCCAGTTTGTCACAGTCAACTTACAGAGATTCTCCTGTGGTATGACTCTGACCCACTCAAGTTAGAACTTACTGATTAACTAGGTCACTTGTAAAAGAGTCTTCTTTCCCTAGTAAGAAGGAAAGATTTTGAGGGTCTGGACCAATGTTCACTTCTCTATGTATAAAGGAGTCTTTAGCACTAGAGGCTGAATAAATGTCCTGCAAATAACTGTAAACTGTTTAATTTTCCTCAAGTGGTTCAAGTTGGGAGCTTATTGTGCATTGATTTTGTTTCCTTCTGCCTTGCCAAAACTTCAGAACCAAGAAAGCTATTGAAAACCAGTTATTTATAAAAACAAATGAAGGTGGCGAGTGCCTTCATTTGATTGATAGAATTTTAGCAGTTCTAATAAAATGTTTAAACTAATCAGTAGGTCAAATGAAAACTATTATTCTACCATAAAAGCTATTTATAAAAGTTATATTTGCTTTGTAAAAAAATTTTATATTATTAGAAATATTTGCAAGAAAGAGAAATCTTCCAGCAAAAACGCATATGAGCGGCCAGAAAAACTGTTTTACTTTCAAAGTAAAGGACTAAATAAAATTTTGGTTTTCTATTTAGCTTTAACAGAATCCTAATATGTCAACTGAATCTGAATTATTTAAGGGTCACTGGAATTTTATGCTAATAGAAAATGTGGCATGTATGGTGAACAGAAAATGCAAGAACTTTGGGTTTACCAAATGTTACAAAATGCAGAAATTCAGTTTCATCCCCCAAATTCTTCCTCATTATTCATGATGTATTAGAAGAAACCATACTAGCTATTCTTAACAATTAAAAAAATTTGCAACCACTGTCCCTTTGATGAATCCAACCTAGAGTTTCTGAGGTGTCAATTGCTGCCTGCTGTTTCCTTTTTATTTTGGTGACAATTATGCTGAAAACACACTTAAACTGAATGAATGAAACCAATATGCTAAATGATTACCGAGATTCTTACAGATTAGATCTTCAATAAATAACAACCTTGCCTCATCATCTAACTGCCCTGAAAATCTGCTTCTCAGATATCCTCTGTGTTTCTGCATACTTTTGTGATCTTCTGACAGACATGGAAAGCAACAACAGGAGCTATTAACCTAGACTGATTTCTGATTAAGAGGAATATGGGATTAAACAAAGCAAGAGAGACACAGAGGCAGAAAAATAAATTTCTTCAAAAAGGACAGTTTAAATTTTATTTCTTTAATAAAAACCTTTCCAGTAGTACAGACTGTTCTCTCCTCGATCTAAACCCACAAATCACCTGCAAAGAATTTTAAGCAACCATGTGGTATTTAAAAATTAATTTTCTATCTACCTGTAACTTGTCTTTTCAATAGAGATTTCAGACTGAGAGGGGATGTTGTAGGCTTCTTCTAGCCAAAGTGCTAGTGTAATACCTTACACATTCTTATACGTTGCACGCATATCATAAATATAGCTGATCAGAGGGTTGTAAATTAAGGTTTTGTTTCAGTCAACTGACATTCCTACAGATTGGCATGCATTTTAAAATTTCTTTAACTGAAAGTTAACCCACCCAGAAACTTTTGATCAAAGTCTAACTTCCACAATGGCAAAAGGATTGAAAATGTCTACTGGACTTTCGAGCAACTCAATGCCCAAAATCTTACCAGGCTTATCAATAATTTCTATCAACGTGAACGGCTTAAATTGTCCTCTAAAGAGGCACAGATTGGCTGATTGGATATAGAAACTCAGACCAGACATCTGTTGTATACAGGAATCTCACCTTACCTTAAAAGACAAATATAGACTCAGGGTGAAGGGATTGTCATCTATATTCCAGGCTAATGGAAAGCAGAAAAAAAGCAGGTATTGCAATATTATTCGCAGATACAATAGGTTTTAAACCAACAAAAGTCACCAAAGATAAAGATGGCCACTTTATATTTGTTAAGGCCAATACCCAGTATGATGAGATCTCAATTATCAATATCTATGCACCCAACCAGAATGCAGCTCAATTTATAAAAGAGACTCTAACTGGCATGAGCAGCTTGATCTCTCCCAGCTCCATTGTAGTGGGAGATTTCAACACTCCTTTGGCAGTGCTGGACAGATCCTCCAAAAAGAAGTTGAGCAAAGAAATCTTAGATTTAA
>CAUYQV010012277.1:0-11720 GCA_963574575.1 Galagoides demidoff
ATTATTCTCATCAGGCCACAGATTATCCTTCAAAATTGATCATATCTTAGGGCACAAGTCTAACCTCAGCAAATTTAAAAGAATAGAAATTATTCCTTGTATTTTCTCATACCTCCATGGAATAAAAGTTCAACTCAACAGCAACAGGAATGTTCATACTCAAACAAATTCATGGAAACTAAATAACCTTAGGCTGAATGATAACTGGGTAAAGATAAGATTAAGAAGTAAATCACCAAATTTTTGGAACAAAATGATAATGAAGACATAAATTATCTAAACCTGTGGGATACTACAAAGGCAGTCCTAAGAGTGAAATTTATAGCATTGGAAGCCTTCATCAAGAAAACAGAAAGAGAGGAAGGCAACAACTTAATGAGTCATCTCAGGCAACTGGAAAAGGGAGAACATTCCAACCCCAAACCCAACAGAGGAAATTAGGGCATAATTAAATGAAATTGAAAACAAAAGAATCATTCAGAAGATCAAAAAAATAAAAAGCTGTTTTTTATAAATTCATAAATCTTTGGCTAGCCTAACCAGAAACAGAAAAGTAAATCTTTAATATTGTCCATCAAGATGATAAAGATGAAATAACAACAGACACCTAGAAATTTAAAAAATCCTCAATTATTACTGCAAAAACCTATTCTCAGAAATATGAAAATCTGGTGGAAATGGACCAATACCTAGATGCACGTGACCTTACTAGACTCAACCAGAAAGAATTAGAAATCTTGAATAGACCTATATCAATCACTAAAATAGCATCAACTATACAAAATCTTCCAAAAAAGAGAAGTCCAGGACCAAATGGCTTCACATCTGAATTCTATCAAACCTTAAAAAAATAACTAGTACATATATTATACAACATTTTCCAAAGCATAGAAAAAGAAGGAATACTTTTCAACACTTCATTCTATGAAGCAAATATCACCCTTATTCCCAAACCAGAAGAGGATCCAACAAAGGAAGAAAACTATAGACCAATATCATTAATGAATATCAATGCAAAAATATTCAATAAGATCTTAGCAAAAAGAATTCAACAGCACATCAAAGATGGAGTTGGTTTTATCACAGGGTTACAAGGTTGGTTCAACATACACACATCCTGAAGTATAATACATCACATCAATTAAAAAAAAACAAAGACCCTGTGTTCTCTGAATTGATACAGAAAAGGCTTTTGATAATACCCAGCATCCATTCATGATCAGAACATTTAAGAAAATGGGTATAGATGGGACATTGCTTGAACTGATAGAGGCCCTCTACAGCAAACCTACAGCCAATATCATATTGAATGGAGTAAAATTGAAAACATTTTCACTCAGATCAGGAACTAGGCATGGATGCCCACTGTCTCCACCACTATTCAATATAGTATTAGAAGTCTTAGCCATTACAATCAGGCAAGAGAAGGCAATCAAGGATATCCAAATTAGGTGAGAGTAGATCAAACTCTCATTCTTCACAGATGATGTGATCCTATAACTGAAAAATCCCAGGGACTCAACTACAAAACTCTTGCAAGTGATTAAGGAATACACGAGCATCTCAGGATACAAAATCAATACTTAAAAATCAGTAGCTTTTATATATGCCAACAATAGTCAAGCTAAAATTATAATCAAGGACTCTATTTCTCTTACAGTAGTGCCAAAGAAGATGAAATATCTGGGAATTTAGCTAACAAAGGATGTGAAAAATCACCATAAAGAGCACTCTGAAACTCTGAGAAAAGAAATAGCTGAAGATGTTAACAAATGGAAAAACATACCATGCTCATGGCTGGGAAGAATCAATATTGTTAAAATATCTGTACTACCCAAAGCAATCTACAGATTTAATGCAATCCCCATCAAAGCACCATTGTCATACTTTAAAAAGCTTTAAAAAATAGTACTTTGTTTTATATGGAATCAGATAAAACCTTGAATAGCCAATACATTACTCAGAAATAAAAACAAATCAGGAGGTATCACCTTACCAAACTTCAGGCTATACTATAAATCTATAGTGATCAAAACAGCATGGTACTGGCTGTTCTGATCACTATAGATGATCACAGAGAGGTATATTATGGAACAGAGTAGAGAACCAAGAGATTAACCCAGCCACTTATCATCATTTGACCTTTGATAAGCCTATCAAAAACATTCAGTGCGGGAAAGACTCCCTACTTAACAAATGGTGCTGGGTGAACTGGCTAGCGACCTGTAGAAGACTGAAACTGGATCCCCACTTTTCACCATTAATAAAAATTTATTTTCACTGAATAAAAGATTTAAACTTAAGACATGAAACTATAAAAATAATAGAAGAGAGTGCAGGGAGAACACTTGAAGAAATCATCCTGGGAGAATATTTTATCAGAATGACCCCCCAGGCAATTGAAGCAACATCAAAAATACATTACTGGGATCTGATCATACTAAAAAGCTTTTGCACAGCCAAGAGCATAGTGAGTAAAGCAAACAGACAACCTTCAGAATGGAAGAAGATTTTGGGGCTATGTTTCTGACAGAGAATTTAAATAAATTAATAAGAAAAGAACAAATAATCCCATTTCATTTTGGGCAAGAGACTTGAAACAGGAACTTCTCTGAAGAAGACAGGCACATGGCCTACAAACACATGAAAAAATTCTCATCATCTTTAATCATCAGAGAAATGCAAATCAAAACCACTTTCAGATATCATCTAACTCCAGTAAGAGTAGCCCACATAACAAAATCCCAAAACTACAGATGGTGGCATGAATGAGGAGAGAAGGGAACATTTCTACAATGCTCATAGGAATGGAAGCTAATATGACCATGTTGGAAAGAAGTTTGGAGAATACTGAAGGAACTAAAAGTTGACGTACTGTTCAATCCTGCAATTCCTCTGCTAGGTATCTACCCAGATGATCAAAACTCATTTTACAACACAGACATTTACACCAGAATATTTATTGCAGCCCAATTCATAATACCCAAGAGATGGAAACAGCCCAAGTGCCCATTGACCCATGAATGGATTAACAAATTGTGGTACGTGTACACCATGGAATACTACGCAGCCATAAAAAGATGGAGATTTTGCATCTTTTCTGTTTACCTGGATAGAGCTGGAACATACTTTTCTTAGTAAGGTATCTCACAAATGGGAAAAAAATATCCAATGTACTCAATACTACTGTGAAATCAATATATAATCACCTACACATTCATATAAATGTGGGATATTATTCCTCATCTGCCATCCCATCAACCCACCAGCCTACATTGCCCAGTAGGCTGCCTCCCAGCCAGTTTCATTACTTCCAAAGCCTCACTTCCCTTGACTTCCACATTAATACAGTCATTGCAAATAACCTCGATCATCTGGCTGGAGCTCCAAACTCAAACCTCCAACCTGCAGATAGCCACAACTTCCAGCCTCAAGAACTCTGATGGAAGAAACTGTAATAACCATTACAGATTCTCTTGCAATCTCCAAGCATTTGAAAATCATTGGAAGTCATGTCCAGTCTCTGCTCCAGCCTTTCATAGCAATACCAATATCGTTCTTTCTTGTTCTTGCTTGCCGTTCCAAGGCCAAGACATATTCTCAGCTGAATCTTATCATGGTTCTAAAATGAAAAGATCAGAAAGAAGAGAGAGAATTTCCCCAAATATATTTAATTTTAATCTTTTCTTTCATAATTTCATCCACTGCTGGTAACCACACCCTATCACTAATGAGTCTATGTCAATTAATTCTTTGTATATTGTAACAATAACAAAATGAAATACCTAGAAATATACCTAACGAAAGAGGTGAAGGAACTCTATAAAGAAAACTATGAAACCCTAAGAAAAGAAATAGTAGAAGATATCAACAAATGAAAGAACATACCATGCTCATGGCTAGGAAGAATCAACATTGTTAAAATGTCTATACTTCCCAAATCAATCTACAGATTCAATTCCATCCTTATCCTTATTAAAATACCAACATCATACTTTCAAGATTTGGAAAAAGTAATTCTTCATTTAGTCCATGGAATCAGAAAAAAAAAAAAAAACATATAGCCAAGTCGATTTTTAATCATAAAAACAAAGCCAGGGACATCAGCCTACCAGACTTTAGGCTGTACTGCAAGGCCTCGGTGATTAAGATAGCATGGTATTGGCACACAAATAGAGACATAGACTTCTGGAACTGAATAGAAAACCAGGAGGTGAAACTAACATCTTACAGCCACCTAATCTTTGATAAGCCAAACAAGAACATAAGAACATACATGGGGGAAAGATCCCTATTCAATAAATGGTGCTGGGAGAACTGGATATCCACATGTAAATGACTGAAACTGGACCCACTAAAATTGATACAAGATGCACAAAAGACCTAAATCTAAGGCACAAAACAATAAAAATACTCAAAGAAAGTGTCGGGGAAACACTTAAAGCTATCACCCTGGGGAAAGACTTTATGAAGAAGATTTCCACAGTGATTGCAACAGCAACAAAAATAAACAAATGGGAATTAACTAAACTGAAAAGCTTCTCTACAGCTAAGTAGACAACAACCAAAGCAAATAGACAACCTAAACAATGGGAAAGGATATTTGCATATTTTGAATCAGACAAAGCTTGATAACTAGGATCTACAGAGAGCTCTAATTAGTCAACATGAAAAGAACCAACAATCCCTTAGATTACTGGGCAACAGGCATGAATATGAAAGGAGACAAACAAATGGCTAACAAACATATGAAAAATGCTCATCATCCCTAATTACTAGAGAAATGCAAATCAAAGCCACTCTGAGATATCATCTAACCCTAGTGAGAATGGCCCACATCACAAAATCTCAAAACTGCAGATACTGATGTGGTTGTGGAGAGAAGGAACACTTTTACACTGCTGGTGATACTGCAAACTAATACAACCTTTTGGGAAGGAAGTATGGAGAGCCCCCAAAGAACTCAAGCTAGACCTCCCATTTGATCCTGCAATCCCATTACTGGGTATCATCTACCCAAAAAGAAAAAAAATCCTTTTACTATAAGGACACTTGCACTAGACTGTTTATCACAGCTCAATTTACAATCACCAAAATGTGAAAACAGCCTAAATGCCCACCAACCCAGGAATGGATTAACAAGCTGTCGTATATGTATAGTATAGAATGCTATTCAGCCATTAAAAAGAAGGAGACTTTACATGTTTTGTATTAACCTGGATGGAAGCGGAACACATTATTCTTAGTAAAACATCACAAGAATGGAGAAGCAAAAATCCTATGTACTCAATTCTGATCTGAGGACAATTAATGGCCTAGTACACAGTGGGGGGTGAGGGAAGGGGAAAGGAGAGAAAGGGAAGGAGGGAGGGGGTGGGCAGGTCATGGTGTGTGGCACACCTTTTGGGGACAGGACACAATTATAAGAGGGTCTTTATCTAACAAATGCAATCAATGTAATCTAGTTCTTTGTACCCTCAATTAATCCCCAACAATAAAAACATAAAAAATGAATACTTTTTGGGCCAGGTGGGTGGATTGCTTAAGCTCAGTGCTTCTAGACCAGCCTAAGCAAGAGGGAGACCCTGTCTCTAAAGATAGCCAGACATTGTGGGAGGCACCTGTAGTCCCAGCTACTCAGGAGGCTGAGGCCAAGAGAATCACTTGAGCCCAAGAGTTTGAGGTTGCTGTGAGCTGTGATGTTACAACAGTCTACTATGGGTGACAAAGTGAAAAAAAAAAAAAAGAAGAAGAAGAAGAAAAAGAAAAAGAAGCATATTTTGATGTTGGTTTAGCCAGAGTCCTGCTTATCCCAATATTTCCTTTTAGTAATTTTCATCCACTTGCACTTTCCTTGGCTGAAAGCTCCCAACTTTCCCATGCTGTATTCAAAGTTGAGCCCAATCTCTCAAAATCCCCTTGCAGCCAACCCTGTACCTACCATTAATGGGGTCTCCCTTAGCATGCTTTAACAAGTGTCACTGAATATTTCTTATTTAATAAGAGCTTTAGAGCATAGTAATCCTGGGTTTCACTTCCAGAGCTTCTGATTTAATTGGTCTGGGGTATAGCCTGGGTGTTGTCATGAGCTTCTACCAAGTGATTCCAATGTGCAACAGGTTAAGTGCAACTGACAATAATTGGTAACCTCTCTCAGTGAAGAAGAAAAGAAATTACCATAAGTAATTGGTCTTTAGTGAGACACTACCTCTGCTAGACCTCCTACCCAATGCAATACATATTTTTTCTAATGTTTTCCTACTTGTTGTTTCAGAACTTAGCTCTGCTGAAGGCAGCATGGACCCCGTTCTGGCAGTCTAACATGGCTTTGGTCCCAGTATTTCATGTTGATGAACTGGCAGTCAGATCATCACATTCTCCTGCTACAGCTAAGAAAGTAATGACAATGCTAATTATAATTATAATTGTTTTAAAAAGATAAAATGACGTTTTCTAGAAAGTGTGCCAGCTCAGTGAAACTGCCAGCAGCACAAACTGTGAAGATAACCTGAAGTTTTATTTCCAAAGTTCTTGAAAAATGCAGAGCACTTACAAAATCTGAAATGAGTCCCAAGAATCATGTGCTGTTAATTATTTGAAGTTAAATCTAGCTACTTTTGCCAATTACTTTTAACAGAAAAAAAAGGACAAATCGCATATTAAAAATAAATGCGCTAAGATTCAGTAGCTTAAAGGGTCTTCCATCAAAACAGAGTATATTTAAAATGAAGGGCTAATAGCAAGTTTAAACTGTGGATCACTCCTTAAAACATTCAGGGAAAATAAAAACCTATATTCAAAAAGTACTTATTTTGTCATGCTCCAAGATCCACATCACTATCTTTTCCCCCAAATGTAAGGGCGACCTTGCACAACTTACAAACTCTGAATCTCCATTTCATGTAAAGCAGGACTATCCTACCTTTCTTACAGCACCACGCACAGCTGAAAGGAAGTGAAGAGGAATGAAAATGGAGGAATATTTGCCATACTAGACAATCTTTGTTCCCTTCCCTTCATTCATTCAACTGAAAACCAAAGCTATCTATGTATCTGCCCCCTCTCCCATCTACTGTCTACAATAACAAAACTTTGCCATTCCATTATCTTCATTAGCATGACTTCACTATTCCAGGATACTCTTACCCAAGCAAAAAATGTAATTGTTCATTATGGGAACTTCCCAAAAGACTTGTCAACTCTTCAATAGGAAGCAGTAACAGATGGCTTGAATCCAAAGATCTCCCTGCTTCAAAATTTCTGTCTTTCTCTTGTGACCAATTCTAAACAATAAGAAACTGAATACACAAATGGACAACAGCCAGATCATATATAAAAACAGAACTCTGACCTATCATCAGCAGCAACCAGCTGAGGAAACCAACCCATTAATGACGTGAATGCCTAAGAAACCAGCCTACCATTTACAAGCCAGAGATATACAAAGTCAGACCATTATCTCCAGCAGATGATCTAAGAAGCCAAAATATAACCTGCCACAGTTGTCTCCAGATAGCCAGGGTTTGATTAATAATTGTGAGCTTCCCTAATTTTTATCCCTGTTCCAATTCAGAATAAACTGGAAAAGTCTAAATGCACAGCCCTAACCCACCCCAGAGGATTCCCCAAGTCTAATCAATCTGCCTTTAGTTTTCCTTTGCCAACAGCCTCTGATCAGGGCATATATAAATTCCCTTTTCTCCTGTTTAAGACTTTTCCACTCCTCCACCTTCCTTTGAGTCAATGCTAAATGTAAATGATGGTGGCTGATTCCCTTGCTACAGCAAGCTCTAAATAAATATCCTTTGCTTATTTTTATTTGAGTGGTTGTCATCTATTCTATACCCATTAGTAAGAGCACTTGTGGTGAAAGTAAGATGGAGCCAGTCAGGCTAGGGCCAACATGATACAGCTGGTCTGGTCTGTCTAGGTCTATGTGGCCTTCACCTCATGGTCTCCCATTCTTGTTGTTTTGTAAATTCAGCTTTAACCTAAAAGTATATATCTTGAGTAGTTTAAGGCAATTGATTTAGAAAATTAACTTTTAAATTGAAATGTTGTTTTAGATCCTGGATTATGCTGATTATTGTTTATAGGTTATGCCAATTATTACTGTTTATGATCAAGGTTAATGTGGTTTTTACTTTGAACTTTCATGTATAAAACTGTAATTTTGGAAATGACAGAACAGAGCAGTCTTGGAGAGGCAACTCTCACGGTTCTTCAGAATCACCAGCCTTCTGACAGAAAAAGTTTGGTGGACCTATCCCAGTCTCTACATACTAACTGAAATGACAGGCACCTGGACCCTCTTCATCTGGTAACACTAGGATCCTTATCTAATCTTAATCAAGGTCATGTCAGGAAGTAAACATTTTTTATGTTCCATATAGTTAGGGCTTTTGGAGAAAATCTTACTGGCATCTGGGCTAAATAACAAGTCATGGAAGTTAAAGGGCAATTGGATCACTACAGAACTCCAGAAAGATTTGTCTCCATGAAGTAGCTCCCTGGAGGTATGTATTTACATCTCAAAGGAAAATAAAAATCAGATTAAAAGGAGAATAAAACCCAGACTGGAGTCATTCCAGGATTGTGACAGACTTATCTTTCCCCAGAGACATTTATTTACACTCCAAAGGGATCTTTCACTTCTCTTCCCAAGGAGATTTTCTTAAAAAAAAAAAAAAAAAAAATACCAAAGAGACTAAGTTTCTCTTTCTCTCTCAGAAGGGCTGCTGAGCAAGATGCCCTCTGTGTGTAAGAGAAGCAAAGACCTGAAAAAAAGTAAAACATTTTCTGACCTGAGCTGTCTCTATAAAACCTCTCACCTTTTTTTGGCAATTAAAACCTGAATCCCTGCCCAAGGCCAGTAATCAGAAGGGCATGACAGTGTTCTTTGTTTTTATTTTGTACCACAGAATATGGTTCAATGGGATTGTCCAGGCAGATCTCAGGAGGCTGCCTTCACTGGAGATGCTAGAGTTAAATAGGAATAATCAAGGCTAAAAATTCCCTTTAAAAGCCTTTGATCAAGGCATATATAAATTCCCTTTTCTCTCTGTATTTCCACTTAAAGGGAGGATGATGGTACTTTAAGATAAGTCTGCCATCCTCTCTATTTCCTGGAAAATTAAAAAACTTCTCTTTCCTTTTCATCAAACTGTGTGTCCTCATTCTTTTTTGGCTACAGAGAAAAGTACCTAACTTTTGGTAACGTGTAAACTGCCAGATTAATAATTTCAGAGTTCCTCTCCTACAGTGCAAGAAGGACACAGTTCTAGCCAACTGGATCTCATCACATTACCTCAGAAGAGGGAAGAACTGGTGTTTGGGGAATTGTTGCAATTATTGCTACAGTGAGTAATAATCTGCTTGATCCAGTGTGGAAAACCAGAAATACACCACCTGAAATATGAAGGATCCTTGAGCTGAAGGAACTAAAGAAGTAGAAGCAGGAAAGCTCTCTGCCCTCCGTCTATCTGCCCAAAAGCAGGAAAAAGATTTACTAAGATTAAAGGTATCCTACTACACTGTTTTCTATCAGGAAGAACAAAGGTATCAGCATAGATATTTATAGGCCTAGAGATGGTACTGAAAGGGCCAGACCAGCGCCATTTTGTCATTTACTGCATAAGCTCTATTAAACTGCAGGGCCACTCCCTGCTGCCTCCCCCACACCTGCTGCTCAGCCATTAAACCGTTCATTGAGACACCTTAGGCAGACAGCTGCCATACCACCTTAATAGGTAATGAGTTTCAGTCCCTTGAACAGCTCCCATAATAGGTAATAGGTTTCTACTGAAATTCAGGTATTCTCCTTCAACTACCTAATTAGGCTACACTACCTCTAGCCCCGGTTAAGAAATCCCCTGTACCAATACAAATCCTCCTTTACTAGTGAAATCATCAACCACCAATCAAGAATGTAACTTTACTAGTGGAATAACTAACCACCAATGAAAAGTATACTCATACCCTCCTACCCTTCTTGCTTTCTGTACCCCATAAAAACTTCCTCCACCCCGGGTTCGAGACTCTTCCTTGGTGTGTATGCCAGGAGAGTCCAGGCTCGGGCTTGGCCTGGGCCTGAAGGCTGGTCCTCAGCTTGCATGCCAGGAGAGTCTGGGCTTCCCGGGGCCTGAATAAATCTCACCTCTTGTCTTTTACATCGGAGTGTGTCTCGGACTTGTCTGCTGTGGCCATTTGGGGGTATTTTTCGGGCATAACATTTTGGTGCATTGGCCAGGAATCTCTCCCAAACCTCCACCGCAGACCTGCTCTGACGCCGCCCCGGAGGTGAGTTTGGTGTGCGTGTGTGTGGGTGCGCCGTCCGGTCACGTGTGTGTGTGTGTGTGTGTGTGTGTGTTCTTGGTTTGTAAGGTGCTTTGGTTTTTCTTCTCTTAATTGTCTGATTTGTCTGGTTTGTCTATTCCCTGACCAGCAGGGTTAGGCTCAGGTTCCCTGACAAGCGAGGTTAGGCTCAGGTTCCCTGTCGAGCGGGGTTAGGCTGGGGTTAGGCTCGTGTGTCTTCTCATTGATGTCCTGTGTTTATTGTTTCCTGTGTCCTGACTGTCTGAGTTGAATAGTTTCTTTAGATTGTGGTTTTGAGTGTTGTAAAGAGTGTAAGTTCAGGGCCTTTTTTTCAAGGTCCTAGTGAATGACTGGACCCACCTGCGGACGTGTAAGGCTACAACAACTGGGTCCCAGGCCTTTTCTATCAAGGCATTATTGCCAACTTCTGCTTCCAGGAAACCAAGAAGCGAGGTTTGGCGGAAAAACCATGCAGTCAGACTCTTTAGGTCCGGTTCTGCCTGCACCACAGATCACCCCCGTGGGGAACTCCTGCTAGTCTGGCCATGCAGTCCTCAGAGCGCTCCTGGGACGAATTCTCCCAGAGGAACGTTTGGGTGAGACTCAGCTGATGAGCTCCCTGGGGCAGGTCATTGGGGAAGCTGAACACCAGAAAGGAACCAATAATAAGTAAAACAAGATCCTTTTAAAGCCCACTACAATTTTAGTGGAAGAGGAATTTGATCACCTCCTGGCCGTTAGATTGCCAGCAAATTTATTGACAGGTATGTAAGACCAAACCTGCTAGATCGCCAGCCGATCTAAAAATGTGTAAGTGAGCCCTTCTCCCCTGTTCCAACTTTGCCCCCTGGCTATTCTGAGAGAAACTGGAAGCTCCAGGTTTTCCACTTTCTATCTTTGGGCGGCCACATGGCCATGTCATCTTGGGGAAAAATAAAACTTTTAGTCTCAGGAATTTAAAAATTGAGACTGAGGGCCACAGATCAGTAATAAAATGGCATTTTATTGAACTAAGGGACATAGAAATAGAGTGGAGAGTGCCAGAACTCTAGGCAAAGGAGCCGTGCCTTAAAAAGTATTGTGGTCTGGGCAGTCTGGCGAGCTCTAGATGGCACTTGAAAATCTGGAGGAGAGAGTGTAATTCTGTATCCGTATCAGCAACAGATCTCCTGGGTGGATAGCCTCTGAAAGGGGGGAGGAGGTCAGAGATTTCTTGCATGAGTCCCTTGTCTGAGAATAAATAATTGGCCCTGAGAGATATTTTGACCAGGAATTAGAAAATAAAAAATACCTTTACAAACTGAATGAATGAATGCAGCCCCTCACCTTTGGCAAAATTATTAGGTCTTTACTGCGGTTTTTGTCTGAGGGGGGGATTAGGGTGTGTGCTCCTTAGTCTGGGTGGA